>QAXH01004564.1:3163-15418 GCA_004335635.1 Chloromonas sp. AAM2 | reverse complement strand
TGTGCCTGCTGCTGCCGACCCTGCTGCTGCTGTGCCTGTTGCTGCTGCTGCCGACCCTGCTGCATCTGCTGGTGCTGCTGCCGACCCTGCTGCTGCTGCCGACCCTGCTGCTTCTGTGCCTGTTGCTGCTGCTGCCGACCCTGTTGCTGCTGCTGCTGGCCCTGCTGCTGCTGCTGCGCCTGTTGCTGCTTGCCCTTTCGCTTGTTGCGCCGCTTCTTATCATGCATGTACATATTACCGCCCCACTTCACGCCCTTATGCAGCGCCATCAAACCACTGTACCACTCCACCATCTCCTTGTGACCAACCTCCCACCGCCCGTCCCTCCCAAACTGCCCCTCAAATCCCACAAGCACGCGCTCCACCACCCTCTGCTCGACAATCTGCGCCAAGAGAGGTGTCAGAATATCCATACACTCATACTCCATAGCCCCGATTGTCAAGCACTTGAGGCTCGTCAGCGCTTGTAAAGCCGGCAGCACACGCCTTGGCACGTCCAACCTGTCATCAAGATGCAAGTTGCAGAGCACCAGATGCTCCAGCTTGTCAGCCAACGGAAGCAGAGACACCAGGACTCCGGGTAAGTCCTGTACGTTCTGGCTAATCATCAGTGGCTGCTGCAGCATGTTGCACTGAGCAAGCGTGGCGAAAATACTCCGCTGCTCCGGGACGTAGGCTATCAGTGATGGGCCGATCAAATGCAGGTGCAGACGCTTCAGGCTGGGTGCTGTGCTCTCGCTGTGCAAGCCTAGTTGAAGCACTAGCTCAGTTGGTGCCACCACATGCGCCTCGACCAAATAAGGCCAGACCACCTTTTCGTCTTCACCCTTTAGCTCCAAGCGACGAGATATGGGCTCAGCGTACCGGACAAACCTCAACTGAGTGAGCTCAGTGCATGCCTGGCCTATGGCTCCGAGACCGCTGGTCTGAAGCACAGGCAGCGCTAGCTCCAACTGCTGCAGTTTAACAAGGCTGGACAAAAGCGAAAGGTTGCACGTTTTCTGGTAGCTCATTGGGGTGACTATGCTGAGCTGAGTAAGGTTGGTTAAGAATGGCACGTGGCTGGGAATGAAGGTGGGGTCTTCCACGAGATCGAACATGGGCAGAGGGTGTCTGATGCCAGCGTGGGGAAGGGTGCTGTACAGCTCCAAGGAAGTGAGTTGCTTGAGAGTTTTGTGTGCGGGGTAGGAAATCATGGGGTCAAAATCGGCGCAGCGGTTCAGCTTGAGGTGGGTAAGGGCGGGGAAGAGCCGCCCCAGGGCATCAAGCAAGGGTATGGCGCCGGCCGCACAGCCCATGATCCAGCCCTGCAGCAGGAGCAGGAGAGGCAGCAGCAGTGATACCCGGCTCCAGCCCAGCCCTGGGGTTTGCAGGTGTGCTTGCTTAGTTACGAGATTGCTGTCACATGTTGGCCAGCCAACATGCACCCTTGTTGCGGCTTGCAGGAAGTTCATGCACAGGCAACGTGTGGCAGAGGCTTAAGCGTCTCTTTAATTGTGCCACATTATTTGTGGCCTTAAATCTCATCCAATGAGAGGCTACGACTCACTAAGAATCATATGACATACGTAGCCTCTGCCCAGTCACAGGTGGGACTAAAGTGCTAGGCAGCCCAACTTTGGTATGACTTTGTGCCGGGTAGGTGTGACATGCGTACGCCCTAGCCTGTGTCTGAGCCTCCTTATAACTCACATCCGCATGCAAGGACGTGACACTGCTCAGCAGCTGAGCAGACCGCCTGTCCTGGCTGGAGTTCTTGAGAAAACGAATCAGTGGCTCGTATGAGGCTTGGCCCGGGTGTACATGGGGCCCAACCTGAAGGCATGCATGAATGTCAGTGTTGGCGTTATTCAGCTAGTTCAACGATTGTCAGGCGCGTAATTCTTGGAAAGATATCGTGTCTAGCTGCAGCACCGTGGGTTGAACCATGAAAAGCCATGTAATGATGATGATGATGAGCTAGTTGAAGGCGTCAGGCGTGCAAAGTGAACATGCAGATACAGTGCTCAAATACGGCAAGCATCACGTCTGGTCTGATATGGTCTCAAGCCCAGCCTGTGCCGTCTGGTTGTGTAGATGTTCAAAGACATGCAGTTTATGCATGCAAACGTGTGTTGTGCATGGCAGCTAATCTACGGATGCCGCACTTGGTAGATCCGGTCGCTGTATTCAAGGGCAGCAAGGTTCGCCTGATATGCAGATGCCACACTGCATATCACACAGGCAACCCACCAGCTGAAGAGCCTTGATAGGTGGAGCATGTCTTGGCCACTGCACATTCTTTGGGCAAGGCCACCCTCCTCTGCGCCCATCTTGGCAAAACATGGTCAGGTGCTGGAAAATGTTGCATGCTGGTGAGTTGAAGCGCTTGCTGGTTCGGCATAGCGCGATGCGTGAAGGATTGTCCAGTAGAGCGGAGATTTGATGCAGAACGGCATCTGGCAGATCCAAAATCGCCGGGGTTATCTCTGGCTGTAACGCCATCATGTTGTTCGCTGGTGGCTGCAGAGAAAGTGGAAAAGTGACCAGCAGCAAGGACCGCCTTCAAGTTTTGCCAAGGACACATGACTAGGGTTTTAAGTGCCGACGTTTCAAATGAGTGAGATCCATCGAGATCTCACCGCACGTTGCGGGACTCATGGGCCCAGTTGTTGCTGATGAACAGAGGAAGCTGTCAGACCTGTTGCCGCAGTGACTGCCACGTTCAAAGCTAGAGCTCACTCAGCACACGCACCACCTCTGCATGGCCACGTTCAGCGGCATGGCACAGAGCTACCTTATTACCCGCATGGACATCAGCATCCTGGTCCAGCAGCATACGCACCACTTCTGCATGGCCACAAAGAGCAGCAACACGCAGTGCTGATTCATCACCCGCATGGACATCGGTTCACAAGGACTTGCGCAGCTCCGAGTTTACCATGTCTGGAAGCATGCACCAATGCTGCATCAGGGCCGCCATGGCGTACGATCTACAGTGCAGGCTCATCCGATGACGTAATGCTGATGACACGCCTGTCAGATTGCCAATCAGGATGTCAATATTGAAATGATGTGAAAATCACCGTCTGAAATCTGCTGCTGGGTTTGTTGGCAGTTGCAGGAAGTGGACCGCGTGCTGGGCTGAGCCATGCCAGCACAACCACCACACCATGCCAGCACATTTCCGAGGGCACTGAACAACAACAACAACAACAACAACTTCTGCCAGCAGTTAACTTAAAAGATGGGTTCTCGAGTGTGAGCTATATCAGGCGGCATGTGTCTAGTGCCCAATACAGCGCTGCGGTTGTAGAATTCGCTTGCTCTGCAATGCGGATCTCAGTCGGGGTGAAGAGGGCTTGGCTGCCTTCCCGAAGGCAGGCGGCCAATTCGCGTCCGTGTACAACCAGATGTGTCACATCAACCTGTGCTCGCCGCAGTCCGTGAGCAAGTACTGAGCCTTAATGTCAACGCTGGAGGCCAAGAATAGCCACCGGCTGTTCTCATACACCAGCGCAGTGCAAAGTACATGCAGGCAGGGGCCCCACATGTATTTCCATGCACATGCAGGAGCAGCAGCTGGAAATAGTCCAGGAGAGTGAGGACGAATCTGCGAGGTAACCTTGTCAGTGCTAGCCGCATCCAACCACTGCGTTTAGTTACTTGGTTTGCAAAAACCACTGGAGACACTCGTGACGCTCATTGCGTACATGTTGCAGGCACATGCTGACGTTGTGAGTTTACAGAAGCATGATCAGCATGATCCAAACTTTAATCAACGCGCGCACACAAGGGCAAGCTCTCTAATGCGCCTGCAGGCACAATCCCAAGCTCAGCAACACATTATCAATGCAAAACACGTATCAAGCAATTGTTCCTTGCTGCAACACTGTATGCTCCATCCCCATGCACGATCCTCAAGTTCTCAAGAACGAATTCGGGCAGCAAGTTATAGATCTTAACCTATCACCATGTCTGAAGCATACTCGTCAGTACTCACACCTGCTGGCTCATTCAATGTCTGCTGGCGTCTCAAAAGCATTTAGCCAACACTCCAGCCCGATATGCTACCGTGCGCTCTGGATTCATGGATTTGGCCATACCGCAAAACTGCCTCCATATCCATGTCGGTATGCCACTATGTACAACGAACACAAGTTCTCAGGCCTGCCAATGCAACCACCAAAAGCTACAGGCAGCCAATAAGGAGAAATGAAACTGATGTGTTGCACACACGATCAGAGTGCTTATTGCTGATGCAAGACACCTGGCCCACTCCTTCGCATGCGAGCTGTGGCCTGCCTGTCACCTGTGCAAGACACCTGATAAATGAATTCTGTTGCCTCTCGTGTTGCCGCCTGCCCAACACGTCACCAGAACCAATGTGATCTCTGCTGGGTGTCAGTCATGGCGCTTTCACTGCGCCTAAATTGGACCACCTGCCAAGGCTGCTCTCGTATTATCTCTCCCCTCTCAGACTCTCGCCTAACTGGACAATCTTGACATCAGACATTTCAGTAGTGCACGGCTTCGGCCTAGTTAGAACTGTCTAGCTGCAGGCAGAGACGAGTGAGCTGCTCAAAGCGCTTGGCTGGCAGAGATACGCCTGCCAGCAAACGCCTGGCCCACTCGTCAGTCGCCCCATGGAAGTCTTCAGAGCGCTTGAGCACGAGATGGCCTGCCACCTCAAAAACGGCTGGGTTGACACCAGTCTCCAGGAGCTCCTCAGGTACTAGCCCAGCAGCCTGGCGCTCGGCGTAGCACTGCAACAGCATTGATATGTGATCCCTTGGTCAGTCACGTTGAAAGGGCAACAGCAGGGACAACTCGACCGTGCACGTCATCAGCTGTCAGTCGTTGCCGATGAACCAGAAACCTGTTTGCTGGCGCTGGCGCAGGATCTCAACAGATTAGATCAAGAAAAGCCGCGTTGCAGGTCTGTCATCCAGAGCTCCGCATAACAAGGTGAGCTTAGGGCACAGCATATGCACAAGAAGAGATGGGCTTGGGACAAAAACGGCAACCTTGGCCAAGCTCTCACCTGAGGCCAGATGAATGCACGCTTGCCCTGGTCCACTAGCAGGGCGTTGAAGGGCTGATCTAGGTTCTGCAGCTGCGCACAGATCTGCATGAGCATGGCCGCCATGTCGCCCTCACACGCCACTGGGTCCTGGCCGGGGCGCACCTCCACCACCCAGCCCAGCACGGGGTAGTCCACCAGCTCAGATACAATCAGGGTGTCGTGGTGGAAATCGCGGATGGGTTGGGTGGCTGCCTTCTCGCATGGCAGACGGTTCTCCAGGTAGTAACCCTGCATGCCAAAGACAGAGTGAATGAGTTTCCCTTTCTCAAGTTCCTTTTCCTTTTGGTCAGACTGATGAAAGCAATTAAACCATTGGACATCCGAGGAGAAACTGAATGATGTGCAGCACCGTGACTGGATTTCTGAGACTGACTGGGAATATTTTATCCAGTTGACACCAAGATGAATGAAGAGCAGAAGTTGCTTACCTGGAAGTGCAGGTGATTAATGGTGGCGAAGGCGCCCAGTGAATTGTAGCCCAGGCGGAAGGTGGGGTTGGCCAGCTCACGAGTGAAGGCAAGGGCAGCAGTGAGGCCTTGCGGCTCCAGCTGCTGCGGGCACTGGTCCAGCACGTGGGGCACCAGCAGCACGTGGCCGTAGTCAATGGGGCTCACGTTGATCATGACCTGTGATTGAGGACCAAGGCACATGTTTGTTAAGACCTGATTGGCTTGCTGCACGGTTGCAATTCACAGGGGTCGCAGATCAACATTGGCGGCTAAGGTGATGAGAATCACACTTCATACCTTGTAGTGGTCGCAAGGCTAAATTTCGTAGCTCGTGTTTATATCAGGTCTTGTCAGGTGAGATTGTGCCGCACATATAAAATTGGCTGAACTGCTGGTGTGTGCAAACCTAAGAGCCGTGCAGGACTACAATCTGCGATGTGCATCCTTTGGCAAGTCTTGTCTGATGACATCATGCAGCTGGAATGTTCGTGCTCAAATGCCTCACCAGTGTAGGGTCAGCGGGCATGGCACGCGATTCGATGACCTGTGCTCCTGCCTTGCTGACAGCCCAGCCACGCTCCTCACCCCCAGCGCTGGGCAGCGGCTCAAACTCCAGCAGCACCTCACGCAGAAAAGCGCGGCCAAAGTTGAACTTTCCAGCGTCGAAGGGCTGCAGAACTGCATCCACTTTCAACTCAGTGGGGCGCTTCTTGCTGGAGCGGCCTTCATTCAGCTGTGCCACCCATCCCCAGACACCAGGCAGCACACGGTTGCTGCATGCTGCCACATCATAGCGGAACAAGCCTCGTGCATCGCAATCCTCCCAGAGAGCAGTGATCAGTGTGTCTAGGGTGCTGCGGGCTGCGCGTTTAGCAAGACCGATGAAAGAAGGGCGTGGGCTCATCTCCATGGGTGAAGAGCCGGGGCTGCATGGCTCTGAGGAGCCTGACAACATGTCGTTGTCAGAGAGGGTTTGGGAGGTCAAATCGTCGCTGGGTAGCGAGAGGTGCAGGAAGGGCTGGGGCAGGCTCAGCATTGGCCAAGCAGCCACGTCAGTAGTCTTGCCAGCTGCTGTTCGGATAGCAATGGCGGGGCAGACGGGTACAACCATAGCAGGGTCGGTCTTGTTTCTCTCGTCTCTCATAATGCTCTCATCGCAAGTGGGCGTGGTAGCGCCCTTGCCATCCAGGTTGCCGGCCTGGATCATTGGTCCAAGGCCTGGCAAATGCTGATCATTACTGATATCCCAGGAATCCGTCCTGCGGCAGTCACCAATGAGAACAAGCTCAATCAGGTATTGTGGTGCTGTACTACATCGGCTTTATCGCTTGCAAACTGTGGCCATGGCGTGACTGGCCTCATCAAGTTGGCCTCATTTAGTTGAGCACCAAAACAGTAGGGGAATGTGAAAAGGCCAACATAGAGGATCAATGCGTGATGAACATTTCATGCACGTGGTAGGATCAATCAAACTAGTGTGGATGGCGTGTGCTGGGTGACGTGTGCTGGTGCCATAAAGCGTGTGTAATGCACGCACCCTGGCATGAAAAAGTCTGGTACTTCGTCCGAGGCGCAGCTCCCCAGCGACATGCGTGGTGGCTTCAGCATAGAGCCACCGGCTGGGTATTGGTACAAGGGGAGGCCTGCTCCCACGGCATCGGCCAAGGGCAACGTGTCCAGGTCAAGGTCGGGTTTGGCGACAA
The DNA here is from genome assembly GCA_004335635.1 of Chloromonas sp. AAM2. Lineage (NCBI taxonomy): Eukaryota > Viridiplantae > Chlorophyta > Chlorophyceae > Chlamydomonadales > Chlamydomonadaceae > Chloromonas > Chloromonas sp. AAM2. Next base: position 8,201 of record QAXH01004564.1, on the reverse strand, counting down.
CCTTCGTTGCCGCACACCATTCTGCAGATGGTCGCTTGTCTCTAGGCAGTGCTGGTGGGCTGCCAGAGTCCTCCAGCTGTCTGAGGCTCACAATGGTTGGGACATGGAGCAAACGGACGGCCATCGTGCCGCGTGGTATTGGTAATTCAAAAAGGGTGGCTGTGAAGGGATGTGGTGATCCACCCCTAAAAGCGCGCTGGAACTCCTCCACCTGCTGCGTGTACTAGGTCTGCGATCAAACAATGCGCCGATGCACATCATCTGGTTGTGGATGGGGAGCCGCAGAAAGTAAAAATATTCTGTGAGCGCGGTCAAGGTTCCAATGTGCGGCCACACTCACCCTTTGCCCTTCCACCAAGCGCTGAAGGAACGCCTCGGCCCCCGCTTCTGTACACTGTAATCAAGATGTCTGCACCCTTCACAAGCCCCCCACCGGGAGACCGCTTTCCCGCCGTCTTGAAGAACTTGCAATTCGAGATGGAACAATTGCTGATGCTGCAGTTAGCGCATTATGTTGCAGGCGTAGAATGACAAGCCGATTAGAATTCTGAGCAAGTGGCTGGGGGTTTTCACTCCACCGGGCCGTTTCACCTCACTCCTGGCTCAGCCTCACAACTCGGTCTCACGTTAGCTCAGCCAGTCGTGTCAGGTTGCGCGCATGACCAATGCATTATTGCTGCAATTGCTACAGATGTACGAATGTGGCCAGAGTGGTGTGGCCGCGGCGACGAGCGGTCGGAGGTTGGCGTGCCCCATTTTTCAATGTCAAGTTCACAACTCGTTTGGCCATTGTCCGTTGTCTCTGGTTGAGGATGCGCAGCTCAGAAGTGAGGATCTGAAGGAAGTGAGACAACCTCCTGATGAACTTAAACAATACCCTTAACAATGCGAGCAATATCAATGCATGGAGCAGGCCCATATGAGCATGCAGTATGCTGAATCTGGAAGCTGGACTTGCACCTCTCGGAACGGTGTCAGAAACCATCAAGCATTGTCAGCATCCTCTGATACAAACAGCACACTGAGGAAAGAAGCAGGCTGGCCTGAAACCTTTGACAAGCTCGAGTAGAAAAAAGGATGTTTGCCAGTTCTGGGACAATCTACAAGAATGTCACTTGAACCAGTGTGGGAACAGGGAAGCCGTGGCAACAGGGTTCGTATCAGTAGCAGTCAGAGAGGTAAGGGCTCAAGACATTTTGGTTGCAGTAGCTGAGGCAATTGCCCAACAAAATGATATAAATCAAGGAAAAACAACAAGGAAAAGGGCAGAATCCAACAAAATTCTGGTAAACATGTTGGCGTTACGAGAATGTGCGCAGGTCATAAGGCGGAGTCGCAACTACATGTCAGAGCACGACACCAGGAAATTGTCGACACCGTCCTGCCCCGCAAAACGTGACCGGCTACCATGTCACAAGCTGGTAGCATTACATTAACAAATGTATTACGACAATCCTGTGCAATTGTGACATTCGGAATTAAAGCTGCTTGAATCCGGGGCTCATGGCTGTAAACAATTGTTATACAATTGCTGTAAATGTAAACAATTGCTGTAGACACAAGCCATGGTGTTTGGAAATAGTGGCCAGGAACGCACACAGGCCATTCAATTGCAGGAAGGGCAAGTACAGTGACAGGCCCTGTATCCGATCACTTTTGATTACACTATCAATCCACTTGCAAACTTGGTGCCACTCGACATGAATGACTGCCTTGCAACGCGTACAAAGGTCCTACAAAAGTGCGTTGGCTTCCAGTGGCGCTTGCCACTCCTGTAAGCCACCAAAAGTACTTGTGCTAAAGTATCAAGTATGCTTGCGGACCTTTTATCCGATCATGACTGCAGTGTCCCACATCTCACATCAGCTGCCCACGTACATCACAGATCATCATGTGCTGCTAGAATGGCTACCTTGCGGCGTTTAGATCCTGACTCTGACGCTGGTTGATTGCTCCGCTTATGCTGCCGCTTCTCCAGCCGCTCGGCTTCCTTGGCCAGGCGTGCGGCTTCTTTTGTTGCTTTGGCAGCTTCCTTTTCAACCTGCTTAGCAGTTTTAGCAGCATCTTCTTGTATCTTTCTGGCTCTCAACGCAGCTGCTTTAGCAGCCCTTTGGTCTTCCTTTGCTTTCTGCTCTGCCTCCTTCTGTGCTGCAGCTGTGGCTTGCTTTGTTTGATATTCTGCACTGGTTATCAGGCGAGGAACCAAGATCAACCTGCTCTTCTTAGTGCTCTTGGTGTGGGCATGGGTTGGCAGACGCAGGATATCTGAAATGGAGCGCCCCACACCACTCCGGCCGGCTTGGCTTGATGGTCCACCGGTATGCAGGCCTGGATGACCGGCATCACTGTCTGATGAGCTGGTGTTGTCATCATCTGAGGAGCTGGCATCACCTTCACAATCTTTGTCCTCCACAGCCCGGGGTGCTGGCACGGTTGTGGCAGCAGCAGTCTGCTGCTGCCGCTCCTGGTTGTCATCCACCAGGGGTAACTTGTTCAAAATGGCATCCTCATCAACTGGCCAAAGCCCTGTCTTGGCAAAGCACCTGGATAGTGCATCTGGGGTGTTGGTGCTGACCCAGGCTTCCCCAACTAGCTGCAAGAACTTCTGCTTGCTGATGCTGTTGCCCTTCACGTTCTGCTTGGCACGGAGCTTGCCAAGCACTGTCTTGAAAGCCCTGAAATGCTGATCCCATGGCTGCAAGAGCTCTGACAACTTGCCCGGAAACAGCAGGATCTCAATGCCCATGCCGCGTGCCTTCGCAATCACTGCATCATTATCACGAGAGGCATGGCCATCACATACAACGAGCAAGGGGTTGGCAGGACTGACACCCCCAGGGATATGCTCAGCGATGTGATCCAGATACTGCTCCATGATGTCAGCGTTGATGAAGCAGCTTTTGGGATTGTACACAAACTTGGCATTGGGGATTGTGTCCCTGGCAAGCCTGAAAAGCGGACTGACCGTTGTGGGGAGTGCAATTGACAAACGCGACTGTAACCATGCCGCTTCCAGCTGATACTCAGGCCTGCGTTTGACTGTGTCATTCCTTAGCTTACAAGCGCAGACGTCCTTCTGCAGAACCCATAGTGCAGATCCCAACCACCTTTGTGGTCCCAACCACCTTCGTGGTCACCGACTGGTCCCTCCACGGCTTGACAACCATGACTCCACCAGTGTAACAGTAGCAAATTGCGCAAGCTTCAAGGTACGGCGCATGTATTCGTTTTACGTTCGCCTCGCCCGCTTGACACCAAACCAATGCGTCAAAGCTGTTGAATGTCAAGCTGTAGAGGGACCAGCTGTCGTCTGCCGTCTGTATGCAGGCTATTTTAACCGTGCTGGTGGCACAGCAACTGGAGTTAGCATGGCAGGTGCGTCTGTCTGACGTCTGTGCATTTGTATCCTGGCATTCTTTTCTGCATCCCAAGCATGTAGAAATGGTTGTCTTTGTCTATGGGCTCGCCCCACATGCATTTGAGCTGTGGGCAACAACACAACATTTGCTGTGCACGTCGACACATGGTGCAGGCACAACTGGAATTGACTACTACAAGGTCCTTGGCGTCGACGAGTCTGCTGATCTAGCTCAGATTCGCCAGGCATACAAACAGCTGGTATTGCGCTGGCACCCAGACAAGGTGTCTGCAGAGCACAAGGCCGTTGCCACAGAGCACTTTAAGGAGATCAGTGCTGCCTATCAGACATTGTCAAATGAGCACAAGCGCAAGGAGTACGACGCACAGCGTACCGCTGCAACCAGCAGTGCGAGCGCGCCGCCTGGAAAGGTCGTGTCTCTAGCTGAAGCCTGGGAGGTCTTCATGTCATTTGTGTTCTCAGCAATTGCAGAACAGTACCAGTTGGGCGGACAGGGGTCGGGACCTGTAATCAAGCTGTTGGGCACTTTGGGCATTGCTGGGGCTATGCCATTCCTGGGAAGCAGGCTAGGCAGCGGGGGGCTTGCAATGGGCGCCATGGCTGCAGCACTGATCAATAGGGACGGAGCCATGTCTGCTTACAACAACCTGGATGAGGATGCAAAGGTCGCATTCTGCCAGGCCATTGTGATTCTGGCTAAGCATCTGGGGGAGTGAGAGACTGCCAGATGACGATGAGGCACAGCCCTGTCATGCTTTATAGGCGCCAGTGTCCGCTATCCGGGCTACCAACAGCTCTTTTCACTTGAAGCTAGGGAACCTAACTGCGCATCTTGCTTGCTTGTAACGACTGGAGCCATATCAGACCTGCCATGCAAGATCGCTTGCATTGCTTTCGTTTCTGGTTATCTATTTGACAGCAGCATGCAGATGTTCAGCAAGACTGCAAAGTTTGCAGCTGACACAATGAGGCCTGATTGAATGTTTGAATTTGAGATGGACTGTATCACAACAACTGTAAAACTAAAGTAAAAGGTGGTAAATGTATTATCAACCACATTCAGGAAGTGGCTCAAACGTATGGAACTACAGCCTGACACGCGCAGCTGAAGCCAGTGAAAAGAGCCGAAGCCACAAAGATTTTTGTGTCGTGCAAAGCGCCGCGGGTTGAATTGCACTGCCCAGACAGTGAATACATTCATGCCAGATGTCCATCTTGCTTTGGTTGTAATGAAACCAGGCTCTGTTGAGCTGTATGAGCACAAGTAAGGGGTGATCGGATACTGGGCCGATCGGAAATAGGGCCTGTCACTGTAAGTCAGTGAGGTTGTTGACGAGCATGTCAATGAGTTTCGCTATCTGGGCAGCATTCATCAAGGTTCAGTGCAACAGGACACAGGACTCAGCACATGCATGTATGGCAGGCAGGTGTCGCCTTCCATGACCTTCAACGCAAGGTGTTCAGTGATAGGGGTGTCAGCTTGACCAGCAAGATGCGCTTTTACAAGGCAATTGTTGTGCCTATCCTGATTTATGGCGCTGGTGAGTCATGGGCATCACCAATCGCACCAACTAGAGCTCAGCAGCACCAGCTGGATGCGTTCAACAACACCTGCCTGCGACGCATTCTGCATGAACGTCTAGGCCCAGAGGTGATCAG
>QAXH01004563.1:0-18103 GCA_004335635.1 Chloromonas sp. AAM2 | reverse complement strand
CATACAACCATCAAGGTCCACATACAACCATCAAGGTCCACATACAACCATCAAGGTCCACATACAACCATCAAGGTCCACATACTACAACCAGTATCAGTGGTAGTCAAGGATGTGTGGGCTGTGGCAGGAGCCTCTGACTATTGAAAGCCAAGTCTCATGCTTATGTTGAGAAGCCTACGTGGCTAGCCCTGTTCCACTGTCCAGCACCGTGACTGTTCCGCTGAGCGATGATTGTTACTCTTCCCGCGTGCGGTCACCGTCACTGTCCCACGGACCTGTTGCTGCTATTCAACCCCTGTTACACTATTCAACCCCTGTCACACTTATTCGACTCCTTCTTTGTCCCCATTCAGTTATCCCTACTGTTCATGTTTTATCCACTTCTTGCGCTCACCTCTCCCTGCATGCATGGCTATCAGCTGCTCTCCCCAGCCGGCCGTGCCGCCACCGCCCCGCCCATACGCCATGAGTTCGTCTAAGAGCAGAGCGGTCTCACGGGCTGCCTCGCGCACATCCTTCACCTGGTGTCGAAGAAAAATGCCTTGATAACTTTGTTCTGCAGGCCCACCTGCTATTGTTTCCAACTTGCACCCATACAGAGGCAAGGTTGAGTTTGGGGCGACAGCTTTTCCCTAACACCTGAGGCCACACGGGCGACGGTTTGTTTGCGTCAGGTTTGGCCGAGCAACTGCTTAATGGTTGAATCACTCCTACAAAAGAGTTGGTCCGCATCAGATTTTTACCGTCGAGCTGCTGCTACCTTCTGGGGCACTGATATCAAGATCACTAAAGAATTAAGAGCATTTGCTGGAGCCGACTGGGCACATTGTGCCCTTCAATCAAATTCTTGATCCTCTGATAGCCTTCACTTACGATGCTTAGACAACTACTGCAGTAGGTAGTGGGTGTCACCGTAGGCCCACGTGGTGTCGTTTTCATGTTTGGGGCAAGTTTGTGGATTTCATGTACAGATGATGACAATGATAAACAGTGGATGACTCGACCCACCTTGTCAAACTTAGGCCCCTCCAGCGCCCTGCTAAGTCTGTGTGTGAGGCTGCGTGAGTCCCCCGGAGCCCAGGAGCCCTCCCCCTCCAATAAGGGACCCAGGACCAGAGCAGCACAGCGAACACACTCAGCAGCAGCCTGGAAATGCACAAGACACAGGCGCATGTATATTTGTATGTACATAAGTATGATGAGAGCCATTACATCAGGGGCCCGCAACCAGTTCACGGTAAACATGTCAACCCGACACAGCCGACGGTTGGACATTGGACATTGGTATGGGGCCACGAGAGGATGTCACCCCATGCCTCACATGTCAAAGCCCCATTGACTAGCTGGTCAGCTGTGCGTTGCCTTTGCTGTGCGTTGCCTTGGCATCTGATCCCTGCTCAGGGTGGGGCGGGACAGTACCCATCCTCATCTCATGTACAGCCCTCTTGCTACACTGTTAATGGCTAAGACTGGCGTCTCAATCAGAACATCATACATATATAATTTTTTTGCATGGTCATGATTGCACTTGTTGCATGCAGACCACTGTCTTTGGGACCTCCCGTGCGTATTCCCTCCACACAACTCCCACAGCCGATCACCTTGCGTGTTTGCCAGTCCTTGCTAGCGAGGCATGCGCACAGGCCAGAGGCGGAGGGGCCGTGCGCAGCGGAGAGGGGGTGTCCCACTAGCGTTGATAGCTGCTGCTGAAATGCGCCAGGGGAAGTCTGACAATAAACACCGCACAAACACCACGTTGGAACATGTGCCCAAAAGCATCACTCTCAGCAGTCGGACGACAGCAGGTGGGCCTACCGTGCTGCAGCCTAACCCCCTTGTCCTGGCGGTTGCCCGTCCATGACTTGTGGCGTGCACTTTGTGGCATGCCGAATTTAGTCTGTCCGGCATGCAGAGCCGTCTTCCTAGCCACTGATTGATGTTTCCCTGGTCACTGATTGATCTTGTCCTAGCCACAATTTATTGATGTGTGGTTCCTTGCTGGTTGCTTGGCAAATCAAGGGCTGTTGGCGGCGCAAGATGAGGCTGCACGACAGTCAAGATGGCGTGAGCAAGCCAGGCAAGGGGCACAAGGCAGGGGTGGAGACAGCTTACCATCAGCGACGGATGGGACATGAGACATGAGTGTGCGTGCGTGCGCGCGCGCGTGCGTGAGTGTGTGTCAAGTGACTAGGTGTGTCAGTGGCTTACCGTGATCAGTCCCAGGGGTGTGACGGTGATGGGGTTCACTCGACCCACAGCAGACAGCAGTGCATGGGTCGCCTGCGGGCACAAGGGAGCGCCTCTGTGCTGCGCAACAGTTCTGCTTTACTCGCGTTCGTGCTTGGTGCATGCTTCAATCTCTATACCTTGTACACTCTAAGAACTGTCTGATCCATGTGCCCACCAACCTGTGAATCTCCTGACCTGGAACACGGGTGTGCCTGCTATTCTGCTGGCTTTTCTGATCAAAACGATGCTTTGGATGATTCTACGTATGTGCTGCTGGTGCTGGTGCTGCTGCTGCTGTGCTTTGCAATAACAAGGCGCTTCAAACTGAGGTAGACACAGTCTGCTCAGCAGTTGCAGCATCTTCTGGGACTCGGGCTGCGGATTATGTGTTATTTGGCATCCACTGGTGTATTGACTCCAAGCATTGGACCACCATTGGGAGGATGATTGTGCATCTGACGCCTATGTCCGTCATTACACGAGTTTTTGGATACTGCGGTTTTGAAGCTTTTGGTGCAGTAGGCCAAACAGACTAGGCGCTCATCAGCCGCCTCCTGAGCCAAGCATAACGTTCCTGCCCACCGGCCTGTGCATCTGCTTACCTGGAAACTAGGTGTGCCCAGGCGTTTGAGCAGCTCCCGCACCAACACACCGTCAACCTGACCACAGCAGTGAGCTGCCTGCACACAAATGCATCCACGTCACATGCATCCACGTCACATGCATGATGAACAGCATGTGTGGCTGTCCGTGTGTACTAGGGGGCTCGTGCCATGTGCCATTAAGCTTGTATGCATTTTGGGAGAGCCCTGGGTACACCCACACATGCCCTAACACAGCCAGATGGCTGGGCACAGAGTGCTGAAGCCGCCATGTGCAAAGCCTCATGCCATGATGGTGCTCTGTCCTGTCTGTTGGCACTGCCTGCTACACAGAACCACGACGGTGATCACATCCTGGGGCGACCGGGCCTGGGTGCACCCACAAACCTTACCACCGCCGACAATGGGACCCTGGCAGGCTCGCACGGGGCCAGAGCCATATGAGGAGTGCGTGGGGCACATGACCCTCACCATTCCCAGTGCGTTGCATGCCGCGACCTGCAGCTCCCTCTTCCCGTCGCCCAGGCAGTCCAGCACTGCCCTGCACACGGGGTGCTGGCTGGTGGGGAGGCAGGACTCGGGCGCGTCTAGGTCGGCTAGCCCCTGGGCCACGGCCGCCAGGCCCTCGCTCGCCGCATCGCGCACACTGCTGTCTGCGTCCTGTGGGCAGAGGAGAGAGTACATGGGGGGATTCTCACTAATAACCATAATCATGGGAAGTTCTTACTGACAATCAAAGCTTGAGAGGAGGTTTATCGCTGGCCGTACGGAAGCGTATAAGGGGTGCTTGACCATGGTAGTCACTACCAACCATCACCCTAACCTAGAGAGCCTCTACTACCACTCTTCCCTGCGGAAGACATCCGATACTTTTGTGCAATAACCTCAACAATGCAAAAAGACCACAACAGCCTCTATACATATATGGCCCTTGTGAGCCTGTACCTGCATGAGCCGCTTGAAATGAGCGACCAGCTTGGCCAGGAAGGGTGATGCGAGGGCTGCCTCCCGCTGTGGACACGTGTGGCCTGCCAGACGCGCCAGCGCCCTCGCCACCTCCTGCGTCAGAGCATGGAGACAACACAATCAGGCCTGGTGCAGTGCTGTAGCTATAGCATGACGCATGGTGCATTGCTATTCTATTTAGCGGCTTGCAGCTTGCAATCTAGCGGCTTGCAGGGTGCACAGTTGTTCTCAGTCTGTCTCGACCCTTTCTGAGCAGTCCTCCCCGGACTGAAGGCCATACTAAAACATCACAGCTGCCAGGTCGCATGGTGCGTGAGCGAGTCACTGCGTGTGTGACTGATGAAGCGCCAGGCCTCCCAGTCTACAATTGTACCATGCTGCATGGGTACTTTCCTACATGAGTTTTTTGGTCCCTGAGTTGCGGGACACATCCCTTATGCGCATTGCGTGCATCGACACGGATGTAAAAAGACAACAACAACAACAACAACAACAACAACATGCATTGTTTTACTAGAGAAGGTGAACACACTTTTCTAACAGGCAGCGAAGTGTCTGCAGCACGCACCTTGCGTGCATACACCTTTTGCTCCGTGCCAGTGGTGCAGAAGCTGTGAACCACTATGGGAAGCGTCTCAGAATCCAGCCAGACTTTGTCCTGTTCACACGACCACGTGACCGGCTGCTCAGACATGGAAAGTGAAGCATGAGACGGAAACAGGGAGCTACGGGACCACAAATAATTTATGCTACAAGAAACAGAGGTAAAGGCTCAGGAAGGCTGCAGCCAGGTCGATAATGTGAAGGTGAAGGGCCGGACGTTCGCAGCCATTTCATGAGCTCACAAGCCAAGGCTAGGAAGCAACAGCTGTATAATAGGGTGCAACATGTATCAATGCAGCATACATGCTGTGCATGCATGATGTGTGCCGCGTAATGGGTGAAGTACTGCAAACTTCTGGGAGCAAAACTCATGTAGGTATGAATTGTCAGTTGTGCCGCACCTGCAGAAGGTCTGCCAGCTCCTCTCCTGCCCTCTTCTGAGTATCTCTATCATTGAGTTTTCCAAGACAGTTAAGCAAGCGGTCCTTCTTCAGTGCTAGATGCTCAGACTTCCCGATCCCGTGGGCTTTGCCAGCTGCTGGAAGCGGCTGACCCGCCCTTCCAGCCATTGTCATGAGCGGTAAAGCGCGTCACAGCATGGTGGCCAGGCATCTGCCTGCTATGCGAGCAAATCACGCGGCTTCGAATCGCACATGGCCCATGTGGTAGTTGTCACGTTACAAATGAAAGGCCCATTTGCCGTGCAGGGACGACGCGTTACCTGTTACAGCTCCCGAGGCAAAGGCATTCGCGATAGTGTCTTTGTCTAGCTGACTGGGTGCCGGATCAAAGATCGACATTTTGAATTTGGTTTGTGAAAAATGTCGATGAGCAACCAGGACCCGAACGCCCAGCCCCAGGGCATGGAAGGCGTAGATGGCGCGCCGGGACAGCTTGAGGCGTTTGCCAAGGATGCATTCTACTCGTTCCTAAAGTCCTTCACGGTTGCTGAACAAGCCGCTTCCCAAGATGAGAACACACAGGCACCGCTCTACTATGCACAGCAAGTTGGCTCTATGCGCATGGAGGACAGCACCACCTTGTACGTCGACTGGACGCACTTCATGGATTACAACGGCCAGATTGCGGACATGGTGGCAGCGAGGTGGTACCGGCTAGAGCTTGTCTTACGTCAAGCAGTGCTTGACTTCGTCAAGGACGTCGCTCCAGAGTATGCTCAGGTGCGCCTGCACTGACTCCCGGTGGGCTCACCACCCGGCGCGGTTCAAACTTTCCATGTCTGCTATGCCTTGGGCACACACCATGCCTCTATTCTGCATGATGCTCTCAGGACGACAACGGTATTGACAAGGACTTCTTCATCTCTGTTGTCTCCCTGGGATCTACTGATCGCCTGCGTGACTTGAGGTCAGTTTCCGCCATGACAGCTGGTTCAGTAAAGCTCGAAACCAGCACAATGCACTCAAGCCCAATGCTCGCATGCGCTCTCGCCATGCTCTCCCAGACACATGCTTACACAGCATGCAAGACGGTGCATGAAGGCATGGTGTGCAACTTGCAGAATATGCTGTCTCTACTCCGTCCAATAACCGCACTGATGCCGTTTCTGCAGGGTTGAGAAGGTTGGTTCCCTGTGCTGCTTTGCGGGAACAGTGACCCGTAGCAGTGAGGTCAGGCCTGAGCTTTACCATGCAGCGTTCAAGTGCCTGGAGTGCAGCACGCTGGTCAAGGGTATTGAGCAGCAGTTCAAGTACACGGAACCGCTCATCTGCACCAACCCCACGTGCGGGAACAGGTGCGTGTTACTACGGGGCTTGCCTGAGTGTTGAAATCGCAGCATTGCAATCTGACAACCTGTAGCTTGCCTGACAGCTCTCAGTGGCACAGCAGTGTCAAGTGCAGCACATCCTACGCAAATGCTCAGCAAGTCTATTTCAGCATATCACAATCATGTGCACACGTGTGTTGTTTGACATCAAGAGCCTCTCTATGAGATAAAACATGAAGTTGGTGTGCATGTTGGAGCTTGGTGTGCGAAGCAAATGCGTGTAACATCTGTGTACGCCTGCCTGCTTGTTTGCACAGGCGTAAGTGGAGCCTTGTGCGCGAGGACAGTGTGTTCGTTGACTGGCAGCGGGTCAAGGTGCAGGAGAGCGTGGACGAGGTGCCGGCGGGCTCACTGCCCAGGACTCTGGACGTCATCGTCAGGAACAAGCAGGTCAGGGGCGGTGGGGGGCATGTGTGGTGGAAGCAAGGGCAAATGTGGGTGGGAGCAAGAGGACATGTGGGCGAAAGCAGGGGCAAGAGGTGTGGGTGGGAGCAAGAGGGGCAGGGAAGGATATCAGAAGCGAAGAGTCATGGCGTGGAATTAGCATGGCCACAAGCATTGGAGGGGCCCTTGCATGTAGTGCGAGTACATCAGGCAATGGCATGAGCGTGGCATGGCATGGCATGAGAGGGCCCCTGCGCCAAGGGCAAGCCACGCAGCAGCGGTAGCTGATCAGTTGGCACACTAAGACCCTCAACAGAAATCAAAAAGTTTGGAAGAAGTGAGATTGCAGGAAGGAAGCCAAGTGTGTAGCGCACATGGGCCAGCTGTCTCAACTCTTGACTACTGGTTGCTTGTGACTTGGAAGCCATGCACTGTTTGCTATCATCGGGCAATCGGAGTCACGTGCCGCATGAGGTCAGAAAGCCACCAAGCGTGAGACTGAAGAAACATCCACGCACGGTCAAATGCACAGTACATGTTCGGCTGGGTCATCAGAAGTGAGATTGCAAAGCAGTGAGATGGCGTGGGAGGTGGAAAGGGTCATGTGTTGAAGTTGGGTCAATCATCTGGGGGCCAAGGTGTGGTTTCAGATGTGGCGGCTCTACCTTTGGTGCTGTTGAACCTGTGTGCATCTCTTAGGGCGTGGACAGGTCACTCAGCCGGCTGATTCGAATCGTAATTACTGATGTTGTTCAGGAGACATGCACGGAACATGCATGGATTGTTAGCCAAAATCAGATGCACATGTGCTGAACACATGCCACAGGTTGTGGTTTAACATGCATCATTGCTTGCATCAAGTCAAATGCACAGTATGTGTCTGCTTGCCTGTTGCAGGTTGAAGAGGCAAAGGCGGGCGACAAGGCTGTGTTTACCGGGTGCCTGGTGGTGGTGCCGGATGTGGGCTCCATGTCACTGCCGTCTAAGGTGGCAATTAACACAGGTGGGAAGGAGGGTCGGTGCAACTAAAGTAACTGAAAGAGGATTCTGGGAGGGTTGAGGGTTCAAGTAACTCACGTAGGTGGGGAGAGGCTACGGTATTCAGTCAGCATCTGAGGTTGAAGAGAAGTGTGGACACAATCAGCAGCAGCAGCAGCTCCTAAGCTCCATCGGTTATGCTTGCATGGATGGAGCAGTGGCAGCCGGTGTCTGAGGTGTGTGGTGGGCAGTCTGAAAGTTTCTTTCTCCAAGCTTCATGACTGCAGGTGGCAAGGGTGGCGGCGGCTCAGACGGGTTCACCAGCCGCGCCTTCGGCACTCGGGAGATGACCTACAGGCTCATGTTCATCGCCAACGCAATCCAGGTGGGACAAAGTGCAAGATTCACTCGTGTTGTTTTGTTGCTCAGGGTAGGCCATCCCTGCTGTGTGTATGCCTATCCACTGTCTCGTGCGCTCTGCCGCTTTTTTAAAATCTGATTGTTCTATCTTACGGCGCAAAAGTGCCCTCCCAGTGTAGTGTGACAGGCGCACACACGCACACAGCACACACACCTCCATGCCCCTCCAGGCCGCTGACACACGCAATGGCATGGTGAACATCCGCCCCGAGGAGGACCTTTCCCCCGACGAGGTGCTCTCCGCGTACGAGCCCAGGCATGCACAGGAGGTGCTGGCGATGAAGGCGGACCCGCAGGTCCGGATACCCCCCTTAGAATATGTACGCGTTGACATGTGGATATACAAATTGTTGACCTGTCCTATCATTACAAGTCCAAACTCCATGAATACGGCCTGCGACATGTACCGATGTACGGGGATAGGTTTGCTGCAGTTGTTGATCCCGGACGGGTGAACATTTCCTGATGCAAGCAGGTGTGTCTGAGGCAGGCACGCACGGGAGGCGTTTGCTGCAGTCGTTACAATGATAGTAATACTGCGTTCTTTGATGAACTCCTGTCTCATGCATATGCCAGTGTAAGCGTCTGGACATGCCTTTGAAGCTGGGAGTGTGAAATGCACGTGCCAGCTTTGACCACTGGAACACTGAACACCACTGGAACACTGGCGAGCAGGGGTTTGCAAACGGATACATCATCAGCAAAAATATCAATAATGTGTGTGCTCTTCCTTGTGCAGGTATACGCGAAACTCACCCACAGCATCTGCCCCAGCATCTGGGGCCACGACCAGATCAAACAGGCAGTGCTGCTCATGCTGCTGGGAGGTGTGCACAAGCGAACGGCAGAGGTGCGGACGCAGATTGTGCAATTACCTAAACATGGCAGAAGGCGTGATGTCGACCCCTGATGATGATCTAAAAGTTTTGTGATGTCTGACCAAATCACCTCTGCACGTGCTGCTCTTTTAGGGCATCAACCTGAGGGGCGACATCAACGTGGCCATTGTGGGAGACCCTGCATGCGCCAAGAGCCAGATTCTCAAGTAAGGCCACATGCACATTGGGTGCAAGAGTTGACGAGGGGGCGTATGCTTTGTTACACATATCTTCGTGGACCATATCTGTTAGTTCATCATATCATACAACACGTGCTCAAATCACAAGGGCCACAACATTGGATCCGATGATCAAAACCCATGCAGCTGCAATGCCAGGCGCAATTGGACAAGCCTTCCGTCGCATCCTCCAGTTCGTCACAACCATGAGCATCAACTGGCAACAGGCGCCACCAACCTTTGCATGAGCCAGTGGGGCGCACCTGCAGGGGCACGGCCTTGGGCTTGGCCTGCACAACGTTGCCTCGCTCCTTTGCTGCCTTGCTCAGAGTAGGGTTAGCTGTTTGTAGTGCCAGGAGAGAGACGGGTTGGTTAAATGTATGGTGTCTTCCCTAATGCAAGCCGATGCAGATGAACTGGTTGCATGTGTGTTGGTGTTTCCTGCAGGTACGTGTCCGGGTTCCTGCCGCGTGCCGTGTACACGTCGGGCAAGGCATCCTCAGCAGCCGGTCTCACAGCCTCTGTGGTGAAGGTGCGTGTGTAGGTCTGACATGTGTGGGGCCATGAAGGGCAGACGATTGTAATTGCTGCGGCAGTTCCTCATTCATGACGCTTCTGACAGAGCACTGCAAGCTGCAAAACCGCAGCCACCAGAAAACCCTGTGATGGTATACCGTTTACAGCAGGGAAGCCTCGCACAAACATGGTTTTCTGACACCTCGTGCTTGTCTCACCCCCATGTGCCTGCCTTCAGGAGCCAGAGAACGGCGAGTTTGCCATTGAGGCCGGCGCGCTGATGCTGGCTGATAACGGTATCTGCTGCATTGATGAGTTCGATAAGATGGACATCAAGGACCAGGTGGCGATCCATGAGGCCATGGAGCAGCAGACCATCTCCATCACCAAGGCCGGCATTCAGGTGCGGCAGTATTCTATGTCAATTGTGGAAAGTGGAAGGTTCCGTTAATGCTGGGAAGCAGGTTCAGATTGAGGTCAGCACATGATAAAGCTCGCATGGCCCGGGTTGGCGCTGTGTGTGCACATGTTCACAAGCTATCATCGGATAGGAAGCTATTAACAAATAGGGATATGGTCCACATATCGGGAAGCTATTATCAAATAGGGAAAAAGTACGACACCATTTTGACGTACCCTAAGCGAGAGAACAAAATGAGCGAGGTGATTCCCTGCCCCTGTCCATATCCTCCTCGTCCACCGGGTCCATGCCCATGTCCTACACTGCCGCAATAGTCGCTGACATTAGGCATTCAGTTGACCCTGGCCCATGTATCTTACCCGACGTCGAGTCCTGCTGCTGATTCTCACACGAATGTCATGTGGTGATGTGCTGTCCTGTCCAGGCCACCCTGAACGCACGTGCCTCCATCCTGGCCGCGGCCAACCCCCTGGGCGGGCGGTACGACAAGGCCAAGCCACTCAAGTACAACGTGGCGCTGCCCCCTGCCATTCTCTCAAGGTGAGTTGTTGTTAGTGTTGTTACATGGCCTTCGGTCAAGGGAGGGCAAGCGAGGAAAGGAACCAATGGTCAGTCTCTCACGTTGTGAAACAAATCGGACTGTGCTGGAAGCAATAAACTGCCAAGCTACGTAACAGAACAGCCTAGGCTTTGGATTCCAATATCAGGCATTGTTTGATCTGTTGCACGTGATGAGTGACAGGTTTGATCTGTTGCACGTGATGAGTGACAGGTTTGATCTGTTGCACGTGATGATCGACGAGACCACGGAGGACGTGGACAACCGCATTGCTCAGCACATCATCCGGCTGCACCGCTACCAGGGAGAGGCCTTTGCCAGCGTGCACTACAACACAGAGCAGCTGCAGAGGTGTGGCGTAGGCTAGGACTGAGGTTGTCACAGGGAAGGAACACAGAGACACCACAATGGGCCTATTCATTATCTTTTCACGGCATTGTGCTATTGCTCTTAGCTAGACTTGCTGATGCATTTGGCATGTGGCGGCATTAACATGCATGGCACAAGGGACGTGCTTTTTAGTCTACGTGTGTGCCTTTTTCCGCAGATACATCAAGTACGCCCGCTCGATCAAGCCAGAGTTGTCCCAGGAAGCAGCAGTGCGCCTGGTGGGTGAAGCTTGCAAGTGAAGGCATTCAAAGAAAAAGGTGCAGGAGACAAGTGGCGCAGCAGACGCACTACTGCAGTGAGGTGATCTTTACAACACGCTCAGCAGCGAGGTGATTGGTTGCTGGGCCCATGCGCTGGGGTTCAAAGGCACATCTACCTTCCCTGCCTCATTCAGGTGCACGCGTACAAGGAGCTGCGAAGCGAGGATGCCGTTCCTGGTTCCTCCTCGGCGTACCGCATCACCGTGCGTCAACTCGAGGCGTTGGTTCGCTTGAGCGAGGCGACAGCGCGCGCCCACTGTCAATCTGTCATCACACCTAATCACGTTGATGACGCTAAGCGTCTGCTCAGGTCGTCCATCCTCAAGATCGAGCAGAGAGACGTGGAACTGGACAATGGAAACGTGAGTGCTAGGGTTTGCGTCTTTGCTTCCCATCGCCCGACGGTACGTCGATTGGGCCCAGACCTCGGCTGAAATTGAAAGGAGGCCTGCCTCAACACACTGCTAGCCGCAGCCTGCACCGCGTGCTTGACTGCCAAACCCACCATCGCGGTATGTCACGTTGGGAATGGCCCCAGGTACAATAGTCAACTTAGCTCACAGTGCACATGTCTCTCAACCGATCTGCGAGCCTGTGTCAGGATTCGCAAATGGAGCGGAGGATGATACGTCCTCTGCATACGAGGATAATATGTCCTTGTATAGGGGACAGTCAGTGACTGCACCCTCCGCTACACGGACCATAGGAGTTACTCCTAAATGAGGGAACGTTCAAAGAATGTTCCCTCAGGGTGCAACATTTGATGCGCCTGATGGCCCAAGGCCACAGAGACCGGAGGGTAATCCCCTTCCACCAATCAGATGAATATGAATCAGTCGACCCTCGACAGACGACAGACCTGTGACACGAACATCCCGGTTGCTTCGGCAAAATTGTTGCCTTGTACACGTGCAGAGAGTCACAGGGCCCACACACATGCCTTTTAACCCTCCTCTCCCTTCACACCACCTCGTCTGCTGTTATCATCACTTGCCTTGTTTATACCCGTCATGTTGTTGTGTGCACATTCTGTCCAGTGGGACACTGGTCGCGAGGCCGTCAATCCCGAGGACCTGCCAAATGTCGACCCCATGGAGGAGGACGGCCCGGGACAGGAGAACATACAGAGAACTGCCAACGGGGCGACGGGGCAGCAAGCACGGTGAGAAGGGGTTTGGAGGGCACATGGCGCTCTTGTGCGGGTGGTGCCGAGGTTGCAGATGAGGCGTTTGACCGGCTAGTTCAACAATGTCAGACGTCCATCTCGCACACCATGTTGGCTCCTAATACCGGTCAATGTGTTTGTGAGTAGTTGTGCTTTCTCTGTGTGGACTCTTGCCCGTATTGATGGTTCTCCTCATCCCTGTATGTTTGTTTGTGTGCGCTTGTGGTTTCAGGGCTGCGGACACAGGCGCCAAGGCTGCTGAGGCACCGGCTGCCACGGCGGCAGGACAGGCCGTACAGAAAACCAAAATCACAGCACAGAAGTTTACACAGATGAAGGTGGGCATCAGAAAAGAAATCACAGGACATGGAATGGGATGGACGCTGCCTTGGCCTACCGTGGGGATCAAACAGAAAGATGTATTGATAGCGTGACTGTTGTCTGGTCTATCTGTACGACTCGTGTTATGGCCATCTTGTCCACGCACAGGGTCTGCTCTTGGGTCACATGATGGAGTCCCAGGAGTCCTCATACCGCAAGCGGGAGGCGCAGGCTGCAGCGGTGGACGGGGCCGAGGAGGAGGGCATGCGGCAGTTGGACCTGATGTCCTGGTATCTCAACGAACAAAGAAACAGGTGACGTTTTTTGCCCGTTTGACCATGCAAGCACTGAGAAGCCGTGTAGAGTATGTACATAGTCATGACTATCATCATCACCACTGCTTCACTGACTGTGAAGCATGCATAAAACAGACCATTAAGCACGTCCCTCACACAGCACGTGACACACAAACTTGTGCTCCCTGCCCTTTCTCTCCCCAGGGGTGTGTTGAAGCTCGAGGAGGACATGACCCAGGAGATGCAGCTGCTGTTCAAGGTCATCAACCACCTCATCAAGAAGGACCAGGTGACAGGGGGAACGGGCTTGGGTTAAACCTGCTGTCGCTGTACTATTGTAAGGCAACCCTGTGAGAGTTTCTGAAAAATGTATGCTTTCAAGTAGACAGAAGCCCTGGATTCAAGCGATTGTACACTATCCAAGTGATGTTCTGATTCCTACTAAGAACTGATTGCATAGCTCTGGGTAAGGTGCAATTGCAGTAACGCACATCATCCTCATGGTGTTGCCTTGATTTGTACGGTGTACCCAAGGGGTTGCTTTGTCTTTTTGTGTCTGCAGGTTCTTGCTGTTGTGTTCCGTCCCGAGCAGCAGCCTGATGAGAGCGCAACAGACTATTTGGAGCGCGTGCAGACAGAGCGTGTGTTGACCCTGCATGCCAGCTTCAACCCTGACGACTGAGCCATGTGACCAGCCTTGAATGTGTTACAACAATGTGCCAGCCGTATGACCAGCCTCAACACACAGTACGCCACTACAACACCACCAACATTGTGCTTACATCGGCTCAAAGTTCCACGCAATAAGCAGTTGTGCGTGACAGAGCCAGGGCGTGTCACCATTGCATGACATCTTGCGTCGGCTTTGGTTTTGGTACTCAACAGAACAAGTTGAGAGACTTGCACGCCAAGTTGGGCAAGCGAGTCCACTGCAGTAGCTCATAGCAACTGCTAGTTCAACATGAAACATGGTGTCAGGCGCAGAGCAATGTGACCAGCCTCCAATCTTAGGCCATCTTCTGTTTGTTGTTGCATTAGTGAACATGGGCAAGAAGCCATGCCTCAAATGTTTTGACAACGCTTTTGAGCCGCAAGCAATTGCCGCGACTAGCGTTCAGTATGGTTGCCAAAGACATGATAGCCTGCAATTGCCTTGGCGGTGTCAGAACAGCCCACATACAGGGCCTCTTGCCATAACCTAGCTGGTAGTGATGCTCATTCATGGTCTACCTTGTGTGCGGATGTGGCCAGGCACTCATGTGCCGTTCCAAGCAGCCTCAAGCGGAAGGTTTGGGTGCGAAACGTTGATCAAATCAGAACAGCCCATGGTTCATCTAACCAGCTTGAACAAAGGCATGTGCCGTGTTAGGCAGCCTCAATGAGAAAGCAGAATCTAGGCATTTTGGGTGGAGCCTAGATGGTCCATGATCCTCTACATGTGGACCTGGGTCCAACAGAATGGTGCTGTGAACGTGCATGTACGTACTGATTGTGATGTGACTGCGCTCTGCGCGAATTGTTCACAAAAACAAGGTGTTTGCCTTTTCTGGGACAATCAACTGCGCCTCCATCTCCCCCTCGCTTCTCTCACTTGGCTTTATTTCTAACGCCCAGCTGGTTCAGATGTGTTCAGTCAATCATCAGAAATGAAAGCTGAATCAAAACATCGCTGTATTTCATATGGCTAATCTCAAACAATCAACCGGAAACAGTTTCAGTATGAAGCAGCAAGGTTGCAGTATGTAGCAGCAAGCTCGTCACAGCAAGTATAGTGTAGAGTGCAAGTGACAAGAGGAACATAGAGAGATCTGTAACATCCAACGGTCGACCCAACCCCAAAACTCGCACAAGGTTTTGGGTCATGCCTGAGCAGTCAAACTGGCCCTTGACGTGTCCTACTGCCTGCCTATGCACACGTGTTGCGTCCAACACAACCGGTTCTGCCAATGCCTGCATCATATTGAATGTGCACGATTTATGACTGTCCAAGGGACTGCTTCCTGCACTGACATTGCACACTAGCCTTGTGCCAGGCCAGGAGCATGCTTGATGCAGACCTCATACATGTCCTCCTTTGTGACCACAGCACGTGGGATTCTTCCCCTCGATCCCTTACTGCTGCCTTCTGCGCACTCGACCTCGGGCCAGAACAAGTCATGCAGGTCGTTGATGAAGGCCGCTACCTCCAGTGCCAAATCCGGAAGGCGATCTGCGGTGAAGAAGCCACGACGGTGGGCAGTCCAGTCGCTGAGACGCTGGCTATGCCGCGGCTCTCCGTGAAGCCTGGCAGATGGAGAGGCTGAACAGACCAGTGAGATGAACAGAGCGTGGAGATGGCTGCTCTCAGTGTGGGGACCACCCGCAAGCACGCTGAGGGGCATATATGCAAGCGTCCCTGTGATGTCCTGCAGCGTCTCGGTGGGACTGATGTGGTCAGGTCCCACTGTGAGGTCCTGCACAGCCATGATTTAGCAACTACACTGAATTATACTGCGCACATACTCTGCTTCTCCCAGGTCGCCCTCATAATGAAATTCGTGCTACTCAAACGATTGCCATCTTGCGCCCGTGTTGCAGTGTGTCATGAACAGTCCTCTGTCGATTGATGGCGCCTGAACTATCAGTAGCCTCACACTGTTCCATGCCTGCCTTGCCCGCGCCTGCAACTTTGCTCCACGTTGTCCTGTTCAGACCGACCTAATCTTGCAATGTGTGTTGAATACCGGCTCAACACTAGCCGCCAGAACAAAAACTTACACTTACCGACTTACCGACTTCTTAAGGAACTCGATTCACACACACAAACACACATGTCGTGCTGACACACAATGGTTCCTGGCGGTATTACAGACCTATTCACACAAACTGTCCCAGAACTGGCAAACTCCTCTTTTTGTATGTACGTCACTGTATGTGTACGTCACTGTATGTGTTTTGTATGTACGTCACTGGATGGCCCTCATCGCACCCTTGTGTTAGCCTCGTGTGAACAAAGCCTGAACACCTCATGTTGGTTCCTTACCTCCAGCTATATGCCTGCTTCCCTTGCATACCTGAGCTGCCGCCAAGTCGTACAAGTATCCAAAGATTTTGCGTTTCTTCCGCAGCCACCCAAAGTTGTTCAGGCTTACGTCTCGGTGCCTCAACTTGGCTTCTAGCATCTCATAGATGGCTAAGGTGACATGGTATGACACCTGCAAGAACAGGCACAGTGATGCCAGCCCTGCCGGTTGCTGAAGATGCCATTCAGCACTCTTTAAGCACATATGGCACTACGGCATACATAGGTCAAAAATCAAAATCAATATACATTACAAGCCGTTTTTGCTCCAGATTCAACTTTGCTCGTACACCAGCCTTCCTGATGACCAAACTGGCTTACATTTCACGTAACTATGTTCGTTGGATGGGCCTGAAGCGGACTCAAGTATAGACTTAGCACAGTGTCAAGACCCTCCTGCGAGCTGCAAAAGTCAGTCGGACTTGGTGAGGACTTTTACCCTGCCACCAAACTAACCATTGGAAGGGCAACAACCTCACCAACTGGGCTACAGCAGGCACGATCACTCTCACCTGTACAAAGTCTTCCAGTCCAATGTCAGGCGTCAGCCGCTGCACAAACGGGCTTATCAAAATTGCATGGTATTCATGCCCTCTGAATTTGCAGATCGTCGAGTCCAACAACTGTACAACGTGCGTTGCGCCCTTCAAACGCTGCAAGTACTTGGTCTGCAAGAAGCACACACCCAGGATGATGCCTTCGTTATGCAACCATTACCAGTTATAATTGTCACGTAAACTTCCACTCATCACCAAAAGCAAGGCAGTATCACTTCAACTGCTTACCCAGGGCAAGGCATTCTGGCGCATCACCCTTACACCACACACAAAGGTATGCCACAAGCAAGCGATGGCTTCTTCAGCTCAGCTGAGCCTTCGATCCTACGCTTAATCTTTGATCCTGAGTTGAAGCACGCAGTTTTAACAGGGCTCGTCCGCAGAGAAGCAAGCAATGCATGAGACAGGGCCACGGCACGGGCACCAACTTCTACTTGGTAAGGTTATGATCTGGCTGCTTTTGCGCGCTTGGCTATATGGCGTTCTGCAGGGGGGCCGACCACTTGGATAAGTCACACGCACCTCTCTCTTGTCAGTGTTGAGCTTGATTACGGCATCAAACGTCGAGTTCCTCTTCTTGAGAATTGTCTTCATGATCACTGTGGCCTTGTAGACCTGCAAACCACACAGCCGTGTACAGATAGCAGCTATCCAGGTTGCCATTGTTGTGATTCTAACGAGAGGGTTGACAACTGCTATGCTGATGCCAGCTCACAACCACATTGGATGCTTTCACAACCCCTGACACAGTCACACTTGTCCGTTGAAACCCCCTCCACGTCAGGCACATTGATATGAATTGCAGCACAACCCCATTACCCCACCTGCCTGCCTCACCCTTCCCTGCCCTCACTCTCTCTCGTCCACCCTCATATCCTCTTGCGTTCTCACCAGGCTTTGCCCACGCTGAGCTGTACCATATGTCAGGAGTACCAGCTTCTCGACCGTGTAGTCATTGAAATTAAGCATGGGCAACACAGGGTCCCGGTAGCCTAGGGTCTCCTTGCATGCCGCAGCTAAGCTGACCAGCAGACGGAATCCAAGGTTGTCCGGATGCACTGAAAAGGGAAGTGTGTCGGTGCACTGCACGTCCAGCTGACCGGGCGGCAGTAGTTGCTGCTGGGTGTAGCTTGCCAAACGGTTGATGCGAAGCGAAGACTTGTAGATGGCCACCTGCACCAGCCGAAAATCACCACAACCCAGCCCACGTTGCAACAAACATCACATGTAGTAGGTGGTCCTTGACCTTGACACTCAGTAAATGCCATCACAATGCGGGTCATTTTGAGTGCAAACCTGTTCAGCAAACCTGTTCAGACGCTGCAAAAAACAAGAAGTTTGCCAGCTGCCACTTGCTTCCTATTACAGACAACCACCCCCGCTTCTTACATCTGGTTTGTTGAGCGCTTCCCAGCCAACCTTCAGTCTTCGGTATGTGCCAGTCACTCAATACAGTATCACACATGTACCGTTTGGCATTGATAACGTGTCCATCTAGACGTTTATGTTTACCTGATCATTCAGTT
>QAXH01004559.1:449-24399 GCA_004335635.1 Chloromonas sp. AAM2 | reverse complement strand
CCACCATGTGATTGGGCTTCAAACCCTGGGCAGGCAGCACAGCCGGTGCTTTGGAAAACAATGCCACAACCTTCAATTGATGCCCTACCACCGGTGGTCTAACTACCGACATTCAGTAGCTCACCTGCATGAAAACGAGTCGCGGGAGTGACTGAAACAAGCACGGGAAAATGTGCGGTGGCAAACCGTG
Source organism: Chloromonas sp. AAM2 (assembly GCA_004335635.1). Taxonomy (NCBI): domain Eukaryota; kingdom Viridiplantae; phylum Chlorophyta; class Chlorophyceae; order Chlamydomonadales; family Chlamydomonadaceae; genus Chloromonas; species Chloromonas sp. AAM2. The sequence goes on along the minus strand of QAXH01004559.1, from coordinate 24,209 downwards.
AATGCCTTATTATCAGCAGCAGCAACTACCTGGCAAACGTGCCGAAGCACAGCTCGCAAACGGTTTATAACATGACATAACACAATCAGCACATGGCCAAGTGTAGGCCGGGTCAGTGACAGACCATACCGACCCACCTGCACAATCATGATGGCCAGGAGCAGCACACTAAGGCACAGCCAGTACTTGAAGCCGTATTGCACCCGGCGGTTGTGCAGCAGCGCAACGCGCGCTTTCACGTCCCTGTCAGACAAAAATAATGCAGGAAAGGCAGACGGTGTTGCGAGCAACAAACCAACAAGGCACCATTTCCATCACATGCCTGATCCATTGACTCACATGGGGCACCCGAGACGCTCAGCTGCTTCTCTCACACACCTCAAGTGATTGGTGGGTGGATGTGCTCACATCCCTCAACAGCCCTGGCCACTCACAGCCACTTTGCGTTTCTCTACCCGCTGTACCACACATTACTGATCCTTCGACCAGAAGAGTTCCTTGAGAAGACCAACGCGCAATCCTGCACACAGTGCCTGGTCTGCCATGCCCGCGCTCCTGCGTGGCCCAGAGACAGCTGCGCCTGTACTCACCGCATAGCCTTGCGTGCATCTGCCCAGCATGCCCCCACATAGTCCCACACAGGCAGACTCAAGCCTAAGCGGCCCAACTCAATCAGCCAGTCCCACGATGCGTTGGGGCTAGGTGCCTTAACCGGCTGGCTTGCTGCTGACGCCGCTGTTTGCGCTGGAACTGTTTTTGCCGCTGCTGTCTGTTGGGCACCGCCATTAATTTTGGTGGATTGAGTGCCAGGCTTAGATGGCGCACTGGGTGCGGGTGCAGCAGCAGGTGAAGAGGTGGTAAGAGCAGGACCGGCCGCGGGTGGGCGTGAGGCCGCCTGTGTCTGTTCCTTGCCTGGGGCGTTTGCCGGTGCGAAGGCTGTTAGGATTTTCTTGGTGAGGGTGTCCAGTTCAACACACGCCTGGCGGGTGGCCAGACCCACAAAGTGCTGAGCCCGTAGCTGCAGGCACCAGCCAAACAACAGTCCATGGGCTGCCGCTCTGGACACATGCCCATCTCACTACTGTGCAGCCCCCGTCCTTTCCGTGAAACAGACCGTTCAGAAGACCTTGCACATTGAGTGTGCTTCATTTGCTGGGGCACTATGTTCATGCTTTGCTCAGAGGCATGATACAAGTAAACAGCTAGCCGGGACGCACCAGGGCCTCAGACGTTGAGGCAAGATGCTCACACTCATAGCATTGCTACAACCTGTGGCAACTCAGGCAAGTGGGTGGCTGTGTTTAACCGCACTACCTGTGTGTCTGAGAAGCCACTGCTGTCCGGGATCACTGGCTTGTGACGAGCCAAGGTACAATCACAGTCTTCTTGGCTAGTTGAGTCCTGACATGCCACTGACTCTTCAAACCATGCTCATCCTAGTTTGGCCTGGAGCAGACCTAAAGCTATACAGGCTCTTCCCATGCCAGCATGTGATGTGCATGTTGCCGCACCTCCAGCCCCAGCATGTACATGGTCTGGTCCCCATGTGCCTCCAGGGCATGCCTCACAGTACGCGCCCAGTAGGCACGCGCCCGCCGGGGCAGGGCGTCAGCCAGAGCCCTGGGTAGACAAGGCAGGGGCAGGGACTAGTCACGGCGGACAGATGGTGGTAAGTAATAGCTCGCGACCATGCCAAGCAACAAATGGGTGTGGAGTGTTTAAGTCATCCGTCTGAGCGGTCAAAAGCGTGAGACATGGGGAGAAGTGTTAGGGGCACAAAAAGGCTGAGTGACTCCGGAAATACCCAGTTTGAAACATGGTCCTGCTGTTGGAAATCTCGCAACTTGCAGTACTGTGAACACACGGCACAAGGACGAGGTATACAGCGCCAGACAGCGGGCTGCCAATCTCACTTGGCGTGTGCTGCCATGCTCTGAGATGGCAGAGGCGCTGCCCGGATGCCAGCAGCAGTCTGTCCCTCCACCTGCCGCTGCCGCTGTGCTGCCTCCTGTTGCTGCTGCTGCTGCTGGTTCAGTGGCAGCAGGTCATGCAGCTGCTCCAGCCGCTGCCGGGCGGCAGGCAGCGGCCAGTCGCGTATGGCAGCATGCAGGAGCCGAGCCTGAGCAGGTGCAGCACATGAAAGCACACTTGTACCTTACGTGGCCCATTCCTGCGCTCATATGCCACACTGTGAGTGCGCAGGTCATTCTGCCAGAACGCATACTGTACGCCACCATGGCAGACTCTGGCCCATGACATCATTTGCATGTATAATAATGTACACTGTGCAGAGAATGAGAAAGCACACTTGGTGGTGGCCAGTAAGGCCTTTCTTTCTCTCCGGCCGCACCTGGGTCACATCACCGGTACATTACGCACGCACATGTGTAGGCAAAGTTGTTTGGCAGTGAGAACACAGCACCTGGCCCACCTGGGTCACCGCATCCTGCATGGCCGCCCGCACAGTGTCATGCAGGACCTCCAGGTGCCGGCTGTGGTCGCGGTGATGGCACTCTGCGCTGACCGGCCCCGTGGGCAGCAGCCACAGCCGCCAGGCGCCTGCTGACACGTCCCTGGCCTGCTGACCAGACACACCAGCAGCCGACTGCTGAGCCATGGCAGTGGCTGGCACGGCTGGCGGCCGCGGCTGCTCTGCCGGTGTTAACAGGCGGGTTTCAGCGGGTGGCAGCGGTGCTCGCTGCGGCTGGCGCAAGGGAATAGCCGCCAACACCGGCTGCTGCTGCCGCTGCTGCAGGCTTGCTGGTTGCCGCTGGAGCAGTGGTGAAGGCTCAGCTGACACTGCGTCCTGCGGATGGCCCTGCAACAGAGCCTGGGCTGCACGAGCAGCCGCACCAGCCGGGTTGTGATGCAATAGAAAAGGGGAAGGCCTGGCTGCCGGCACACAGGAGACAGCGGTCCCTGTCACTCCACCTGGCGCTGCGGTTGATACCGTTGGCAGTCCTTGTGAGGATGGGCGCAAAGAGTTCACGCCTGCATTGACCTCTTCACCCGGTGGCTCCGCGCCCTGGTCCCGGGCCACTGCCTGCAACACACACACGCACAAGGGCATCAGCAGGCAAACGTACTTGTGTGAAGATACTGGGCTGCAGCTTAACTGGAGGCTGACCATCAGTGTGCTGGTGCAACGCACATGCATAAGCAGTGGCAAGCCACTGGGGCACATCGTCTGACGTGGTCAACAACACACTGGGGGGCTGTGGTATGCATGTAAGCCGGTCCTGGTGCGGGTGCATGACGCACACACCTAGTGCGCCTGCTACTACCTGCCATCCTTCCGCTTATCCATGACTTTCAACCTCAAGCCAGTCTTACCTCCAGAGCTGCCAGGGTATCCAGCACCCGTCCCAGCGCACTCAACACGTCCTTCCATGCTGCGGCCCGGAACGCAGCGGACAAGGCTGCATCTTTGACACCAGCCGCCTCTGAGCCAGTACCACCGCCAGCCAGTGCATGGTCTGCTGTACCTCTGCCCGGGAGCCTGTTTGCATGGGCAGTCCTGGCAGCCTGCGCCCTCCAGGCCATCAGGCGGTGGGCCCAGGGCGGTTCCACACCCGCCTGCACGGCAACGGGGTGCAGGGACAGGCGGTTGTGTGTGCGTGGATGCAGGCTTCAACATGGCAACATGCAGGCACTTGTGTGGTGCAGGCCTTAACATGGCAACATGGACATGGCGGAGGATAGGTCGGGGCAGCTTGGAGTGTGGCACGACGTATATTTGCATTTGCATTAACATTCAACTGTGCTCTCCTTTAGGTGGAAGTTTTGGAGTATGCAGATGAGAGGCGCGGCCACCATTTCTGGCCCGGATCAGCTCCCCCCTTGGTCCTGTCCTCGGGGTCAGATGCAGCCTCCTGAGCACTCACCGACACCAGCATCTTCTGCACCGCCTCTCTGTCCCTCCTGAGCTGCAGGGCCGCCCCGCTGGGCAGCAGGTGCGCCCCGGGCGGCGCCTGGAACAGGACAAAGGGCGCCAGGCGCGTCCTCGGAGGCGGACGTGTCAACTGCTGCACGTCCTGCGCAGAAGCACACGGACAGGATACGATCGCACAGGACGTGGCAATGATGACAAGCTCTATCAGTGGACCTACAACAGCCACTCTTGTGTTTCTAGCATACAATAGCCATAGCAGCTCAACCAGACACCAGCTCAGCTCCATTCCTGACACCCATCAGAACATAGCTTGTCTGGCAACGGATGCCAAGGTCAATCAGTGGACCTACAACCACCACATCCCCTCTTCATTGCATACAACAGTCATGCCACTTGAACCAGTCACGTGCCCACTCCTTCTCCACCACCCATTAGACGAGCCTGGTATTGGTATGCGAGGGCACAAGCAGTGTTCGTTAAGGCTCAACCTGTTGGGCATGCATCAGTAGACAACGGACTACCTCTCCCACACCAACAGCCCTAGCTACAAGGAATCAGGCGGTTGGGCATGCAACAGTAGAGAACTGGCTGTCCTCTCCCACACAAGCAGCTTTACACCACTTTCCATCACTTGCTATCCACCTTTAGATAGGCCTGCGCCGTGTGACCGGGCGGGGGCAGCACCGTCAGCTGCACGTCTCCTTGCCCTTGCTCCCACGCCCCTTGATGCCGCGCCGCTGCGCTAACTGGCTCACCGCCCCACGCGCTCTCAATCGAAGGAGCCATAACCAGATCCAAGGGGTGCTTCATCTCCTGAGGCGATGCCACTAGCACCAGCTGCCCGTCCTGCTCAGGGGCATAGTGGTGATGCCGCCGTGTGGGAATGAGGCTGTGGTCTAGGCTGGCATTGGCAGGGGGTGGACGATCAGCGAAAACAGAATTTACTGACTGCGACTGAAGAGCCCGGGGGCGGGTATCACGTGCTGATGGCAGTGACTGGTGTGCTGCAGCTGCGAATGCCAGTTGGTGGGATGATTCGCTGGGGTCACAGGGTTGCACAGAAATGGGCTGCTGAGCGTGGGAGGGGAGCGGCTCTCCTAATATGTGACCGGGAGCACAGGCGTGCCCGGTAAGTTGGACTGGGATGCCGTGGTTTGTGAAAGCGTCACTCATCACAGCTGATGAGAGGCCTGGCAGCCATCCTTGATGGGAGTGGCGCCTAGTGTAACGGACATGGCTGTTGCTGTGCACCACGCGCTGGGGCTGCTCCTGGGAGGGTCCTGGGATGGGCCTGGCGCCAGGGGACGACGGCCTGCCATTGCCAGCCATTGTCGGTGAGGAGAAGGGACTAGGGTGCAAGCCGTTTGTGTGTGTTTCTGCCAGAGGCAGCTGCGTGTAGGAGCCAATGTGCTGACGTATCGTTTTGTCCCCCAACTCGGGCGGCACACAGAGCAGGTGCATGCACCTGGAGCAAGGGAAGCGGGCACACGCTGCATGCAGCACAGGTATACGAGGGTGCTGCTGTACACATGAACAGCACAGCAGAACCGGGAGACCCTGACGGCCCATGAATAATGACCTGCACGGCTTCAATTTGTGCTACCCCCCCTGCTTAATGCCCGGTGCTGATGCTGGCCTGCCCTAAGCCTAGCTTGCCCTGCCCTGATTCCTGTTCCAACCCAGGTTTTCCCAAGCACTGCATTGTTTTTTCATGTGATTGACTCGGATTTCTCTGAGCAGTGCATTGCTGCCGCTGTACCTGTCCATTGCCTCCGCTGCTCCTCCCAGCACGTCTCCTGTGCCCTGGATGGCCCGCGAGGCCGCAGTGACGGGCAGCACCAGGCACCCCACCAGCACCACGGCAGCGCAGGCCAGGCCGATGTTCATAAGCATCCACCAGGCAACCTGCACAAAGTATGGCGACACAGCAAACTCACACATGCGGGAGGCTCTTGCAAGTCATCAAATGCGTCGAGCGCATGCACAAGAAGCATCAAAGTGCATCCACGCACATCACATGCAGGTGCATGCATGGCAGACGCAACAGACCCGAGCATGCGGGAATGTAGGTGGCAAATAGTCCATGGTAGTGCCATGCACGACCGAAGGCAGTGTGGCAGCGTCATGAACTTGTCATCAAACCTGTCAACCGTATGCAGACAGAATGAAGAATGTCGTTGTTCAGATTCAGTTGAAATACTGGGAGGTGCGTAGGCATACTTGAGGAGAGCTTGGACGTTGCCCAACGATTCCTGATGTGCCTAAGTCTCTGCCCTTTGTCGAATCACACTTTTTGTAAAGTCCCATTGTAGAGTCACTGCCAGGCATCAGTATGCCATGCCCCATGACTTGCAAACTGCACGCCCCGTCTCACCTGCGCCCACACCCTTTCGCCCGTGGCCTGAGGGTGGGCAAAGGTCACAGCCGTGCCGAACTGCACTGCACAGTGGGAGGCAGGGAGAGGCAGGGGCCACATAGAATGAGTTGCTATACCACAGCAGACACACTTGATGTTGTGCAGTGGCTAAGCTTTTTTCATCCGGGAATCTGGCATTTTGGTGCTAAGCTTTTACCAGCCCAGTACCGGCGGTAGAACCCTGGTGTAGCCATGGCTCATTTGTCGCCAACCAACGTCGCATCAGAAGGCAATCAAGTGCTAATGCTTTGTCCCGCCCCCCGCCCGCCCCACCCCGCCCCACGTACCCGCCATCAGCAGCCCAACCTGGTAGACCGCGTCCGCAGCAGCAGCCCGTATGACGGCTATGGGCACCAGGCCCAGGAGTGCGAGCACACACAGCACGGGCAGCTCAGCAGCCAGGTGCTGACGGGTGAGCACCTTGGACAGCGAAACCTGGGCAGCCGGGCAGCAGCAGGAGATGTGGTTGTGTCAGAATGACGTCAGAGTGAGCATAACGACTCTGTGTCCTGTCAATCCTGTGTCTACATATTGACACCAGCGCCCTCTGTTCGTCCTCTTCACCCCAGTGGACGTTGTTCGTCCGTTTTGGGTCTAGCGAGGTTTGTAGTCAGGATAGCACCTCGAGGGGTGAACACCACCATTACTATCCAGGTGTGTCGCAATCCCCTTCACATGTAGGTTGGACGGGTGCAATCCCTCCCCTCTTGTGAATGAAGTCTGGTATGGCCACAACAGCCTTGATGTGTGCGTGCATGCGTGCAAGAGTGGGCAGGAGTATTCTCAACGCAGAATGATGCAAACGTAAACGTAGCCGAGCCGATGCAATGAAAGGCCGACATCACTATGGATAGAAACCAGTGGTGTAGTGTCATCAATAGCATGACATGCCACGTGTCCAGGTGTCACAGCTCACCACGCATGCGCCCAGCGTTACTCCCATGGTCATGGCGGACAGCTGCATGGCGGCCATGCGCAGGTGCGTGCCTACAGTCGTGTCCTGCACGTGACGGGGCAGTGGCCATGTGACGCACTGGAGCGCACGTGATGCATGCCTGGCAGCTTGTCGTGCTGTGATGGCCATGTGGCCCAGGTATACATTTGTTGAGCTCCGTTGACAGATGGGTTTCAAGTTGTTGAGCTGCTGTTGCTATGCGAGAAAACTGATCCTGACGTGTGCATCAATCCAATGGCTGACGTCAGCACATGATGCAAAGGTGCTAAGCTGAGGGCCTTCGAGCACTTTTTGAGCCTGGGCTTGATCAAATCCGCTGCCAGTAAGGTACCTGATCGTTCCTATCCATTCCTAATGAGATATCCTAGATATATCCTTGTAGACAGAGACGTCATGCCTCAAGAGCAAGTTGAGCAGGGGCAGGACCACTGACACCCTGGAATTGCAAACAAACCTTGCTGTTGCTGTACGCAGTCTGCTCGAGGGGTATGCACAGGGACATACACCCCACATACATGCCCATCACGCTCCGGTTGCATGCCCACACATGACCTTTGCCTGGTAAGCCAGTGTCACGTACCATGCTATTGCAGGTGCTTCAGCGCACCTTGATGAGCAGCAGACGAGCCAGGCAGAACCAGATGGCTGCCGTGCATGAGTAGGGGTACGTCAGGTGCCTGCAGCGTGGAGTACCGCTCATGAGATGCACTTGTGATTGATGAGAATACTGGAAATAAGGATGGGCTAGAAATGCACGAGGTACATCTATGCCTTGAAGGAGCAACGCCTGGACCGGTAACAAGATTGACCCCTGCCTGTTTGGCGGAACGCCCTCACGTTCCGTTCTTTGTGCTGGTTGCTTGGCTTTTCATGTTTCCAGTTCCACATCTTTGCCACTGTGTTTTTTATGCAGCTTGTGGTGTGTCAGCATCCACATGTAGGTTTGCAGAGTGAACCGCGGGGTGACCATCGCGTGTTGTGGTAGACGGCGCATTGCCACTTCTGGGACAGCAAACCAGGACTAGATAGGAACTACAGTGTCACAATGCACGACATGGTTCTGCCATTACTTTGGAACTGGGATTTTTTGCATCACGCTTCTACTTGGTTTGTCACATGCGCATGCATGTCGGGCATGGTGGCGTACATGATTGGCCCACATGGCCTGCTGAGCATTGTGGTCGACAGTAGTCAGCGCCAGCAGAGTCGATGCTGAATCAAACCCCCCCTGCATCACCCCCATGTGCGCGCTCACTTGACTAGCACGGGCAGTGCCAGAAGCACCAAGCCCACTGCCACCTGTAACGCGAGCAACAGCAGGTACCATGGAATGAGTGACACACCAAGTAGCCCCGATGACAGATTGGCTGCATCCGAGAGAACTTCAGTCACTGAGTGCCCGGGTCTTATAGACTGATCTTTTTCTGCAGTGCTGACCCTCAGAAGGCATGCTTCCACATACCCAGTACTACCTGCAGCTCCGAACGCAAGACATCTGCCACCTCAGCTACCAGCCCAAACATCGTTTTGGTGGTCAAGGGGGAGCTTGACTGGGCTTGTCATGATGCGTCCATCAAACCTCGTGGCAAGTCTGATAGGGGCATTGTTTTCACCGTCTTACAAGACCAGTTGTGTACTTGGTTTATAGGAAGAAGCTACTCGCATGGCGCTCAAGCGGTTGCATCGCGGCGTTGCCCCACCGGCAAATAGACAACAGTTTTCCGCAAATCATCGTTGTCGCAGTATCAAAACCATCACAAGTCTAGTAAGCCAGAGCTTCAGCATAGATGTAGCACCACTGTTGGCCCCATTGGTGGCAGATAGACAGAGCTCCATAGCCGAGTCATAACGGGGAGTGCACACTCTCCAGCCCTATCTCAAGCGCGTCCAAGGACCAGCAGTGTCAGGTCGGCTGTATTGGGGGGTGCATTAGCAAGTGAGCGTGGAAAGCGATGCAATTAGGAGTGGATGATGGACAGCACCGCCCTTACAAGTTCACATGCATGGCGGCAGATGAATGGATGTGCATCCCATGCATCCATTCATTTGCCGCCTTGCATGTGAACTTGTAAGGGGGGGGGGATGCCTTGTAACTGGCGTGGGTGCGCTGCAAAACCCGCAGTTTGCAGCCCTGTCCGAGGGAATTTGAACCCCACAGGGGAAGTTGCCATCAAAACGGAGCATGTATCATACATTGCATTGGCCCAGTCAGAAATGCAGATGTAAGCGCCTCTTAGTTAGTAGCCAGCAGAAGTGCAGATGCCAATTAGTAGCCAGGCTGTGCGCTGCCACACCTGCCACCAACGCTCAGAAGCGCGGGGCGCTGGCCAAATTCGCCACTACAGTGTGGATGTGGTGCATTGCGCTCTCTGAACTCCCTTCAGTCAGTCGCCACGTGCATCTGCTAGTAAGGTCTGCATACAGTTGATGGGGAATTCACGCATGGGTCAGCAACGTACGCACACCTGCCCATGCCAAGCAGATGGCCAACTTGCTGTATGTGTTGAGCCCGCTGTTTGCAGGCTTGCGGGTGAGCGCACGCCCATTTATTCAACACCATGACAGACGGTTGAGCTTACTTATATGGCGAGTGTAGTCGACAATGCAGGCATGAACAGGGCAAGACCGGCCCAATGGCATAATGCACAGGCAAAACCGGCATGGCAAACCTCCACACGGCGGGGTTTTACAGGAAGCGTGGCATGCGGTCGCCCTTATTGATCTTCATAGGATCGCCCTTCCAGTCCAGTACTACATCGTCATCTGCTGTTGTGCTGTCGGTGGCGCTGGGCGCGTCAAACAGCGGGTTGAGGGGCCCAGGCGGTGGGGCGGGTGGGGCGGTGTCGGGAGAGGGGGGCCAGCCACCAGATCGTGCGGCCTGCAGATAAGACAAAGCGCTTGTGAACCCCCAGGTACACACTGCAATGGTGCGGCATGCCCAGGGGTCAGCATACGGCTGCGCACCAGCGGACGTTGAATGTTTGCACAGGTCGTCACGAGCTGATCCCCGGGCGTAGTGACAGCACAAGACAGGTGACGCGCGAACACCAGCCTCGCGCACAGTTGCCAAATCCCATCGGTGCACTCTTGAGCAGGAACATGAGGGCATACTTTGAATCTGTGAAGCTCATGTTGTGAACCTTCCAAGGAGCAGGCAGGCCCTAAAATTGTAAGACAAGCCATGTGCCCAGGCACGACTGCACTGCAGCAGTTAAGGCGATGCGTCCCTCACCTCCTGCTGCAGGAGCGCGTCCAGTGCGCCGCCCTGTGCCGCTGCCTCCAGGCCGGGGGGCAGGTACAGCCCGCCACTGGAGGCACGCGCAGGACTGGCCTGGGGAAGCCTGCACAGTGGATAGGCAGGGGAAGAAAAGAATCTGGCCTTAGCGGAAAACATACGGTCTGAAATTGCCTGTCAAGCCTTCCAGCTGAGGCACCCGCAACACTAAATGAATCTCTTGTGCGTCTTCTTTGCCGTATCCTTTCTTGCTTCCAACTGACGCACATGTACTTGTTTGTGCACCTGTTACCGTTCTGTGAGCAGCCATCCCTCAGTTGAGAATAGTTGCCGGCAGCTGTCAACAAGCCTACTACTCGCCCACCTCTTTGCCTCACTGCCTGTTGCGGCCACGGCAGCCCTGCTGGTCGTTGCCTGTCCCTCCTCGGTGAGCGGCAGAACCCGGTACACGTGCCACACGGGCGAACCGTCCACCACCATACCCTGAGGCAACACAACACAACACAACACAACACAAGACAGCAGAGGACGCGGAGTGAGTGTGCTCAAACTTGGGACGGTAATAGCCTGGCGCACTTGGAAGCGACCTTAAAGAACGGTGACATCAACTCATAACTAACAAAATGCCCCAGGAAAGCACTGTTACTAACCAGCAGAAGAAACATGCGATCTACAGCTGCCATAGTATGCACTGTTCACTGGGCATTCAGTTCCATTTTTCATTTGTCACTGTGGCCATTGCAAAAGCCATGAAAAGTGCACTCTGAGAACACACATGATGGGCTTAAACCTTCGGCAATTGGCAGATGCAGTGTCGGTGGTGGCACCATCAAGCAGCTCACCTGCATTTGCTGGCTCCATGCTCGGTGCTCCTGTGCAGGCACTCGGCTCAAGAACTCCTCCCACTCAGACACACTGCGGCAACATGGCGTGCAGGCTGAATGGGCGCGTATAGCGACTTGCAATCACAGAACGTACGAGAACGTGTGTATACTGACTTGCAAGGTGCCAGTGTCGGAGCCTCCACATCAACAGGGTTGGAGCCTGACTGAACCTCACTTCAATCTTCACACCAGGGTTGCATCAACCCTCACAATATGCAAGCAGGTGGTTTGAAGCAGAGGTGGTTTGCTGATATGACTGTGCGTAATTTGGTGGGCTCAAACCGTTGACAGCCAGCACGGCATATGTGCATGCTTGACTTCAACAGCTATATATTAATATGCGCTTGTGTCATGCACTGTAAGCATCCCTTGAACCAACTTTACTCTGAGACATTCATCTGGTGGCATGGAACCATGCCAACTACAGCACAGTGGCATTGCCTATGGTCAGCCTCACCTGTCGACCGTTACTTCAAGCTGCATGGCAGGTGCAACAGCACAGGTTGGTATCCAGTGCAGGATACAACCTAGGTGGGATGACAGAGCAGCAACTTGTGACAAGCTTCAACAGCCAATGGCAAGGTGTAAGGAATAAGAAAGTGGAACGTTAAGACGAGAAGGGAGCCACAGGACGCTTCTGTGTTGAATCACTCCAACATCTGTCGACCACAATGATCAACACAGCACACACTGAAGTGTGGCAGGGGCGGAAAGTTTGCGCTTGCATGATGATGCAGGGCAGATAATTTCCTGAAGGGATACCTGAAAGGCAAGTCCGGGACAGAGCGTACCTCAAGGCGTGACTCGGGACAACCAATGGCGCCGCTAGATAACTGTACGTCCTTGCTGTTGAGCCCAGCGACAGCACCGATGGTTTGCACCCACTCTTGCATCAGCCGAGTCACCTCTGCTTTGCACCCGTATCTGGGCCAGTGTAAGAGAGTAGCGCAGCACAGGTGTGAGACAAGAATATGTCAGTGCATTGCCTCTGGCAGCTACACTGCATAATTCTGATTTCGGTACGAGTCGTAATCCTAGCATCTGCTAAAAGAGTAAGTAATCACGCTGCTGCACGCAAGCAACAAGACCACGTGGGGCAATAATTGCACTGGACTGGTTTACTCTCGTTAATCTGTGACGGCTCCTTGCTAGCGGCCCACCTGGCATCCAAGCACCACCTGGCCCGCACAGCAGCACACGCCACACTCCGCATTGTTGGATTATGCAGGGTATGCAGGTGGGTCAGACTTGGTAGACCTGCATGACGTGCCTGCGGCTCTCTTGCATGATGTGATTTACTACTGCTTCCGGTGCTGTGGAGATGCGTACCAGTCCCAAACTGCATGATTGTAGAGAAAGGTAGTTGGCAGTCGGTGCCGTTGTTTACTGTAGGCTCAAACGCAGATGCACTCGACACTGCCAGCTAGCCGTTGAAACGGAACGAAACCGTCAGCGATTTGGCATCAGGTCGAACCTTGTCTGTCCCACAAAGCAAAACCCGTGCAAAACTAGTATCCACATCGGTTCCCCTGCCAAGAGCATTACTTACGTGGCGGCTTGAACGAAATACTCATATTTTGCAACTTTCGGTCAGCATGCGGGCTTGAATCCAGTGCCAGGCGCGCGGGTCCAGCCCATGGAAGGCGTGAGCCAACCCTGGTATAGCTACCTGGCGCCTCTTGGAATGCTGGGCCCCTCGCACGAGTCAGGAAGGCAGCTAGGCCAACAAACCAAGTCAATGGAAGGAACAGCTGGCGCACCCAAACCGCGGCCTGCTTTCAGCGATATCACCAACAATGACGTGCTTGCCAAGGCGCTGCCCGACAAGGTGCGGATTCGTGGGGCCGCTCGTTCGGTCAAAGTTTGTGACTCCATGGCATGACTGTTGCATGGGGCCGAGGCAGGCTAGCCAAGCGCCCGTTGAATGCTATGCTCATTTCAATTGCAGGTCAAGGGGTCGAAGCAGGCGTCGCAACAACAACCTAGCTTGGCGCAACAATCAGTGCTTCCGCAACACAGCCAGAGCGCGCATTCCCGGCTGCCACAGCAGAACTTCTCTGACCCTAGCCTGATTGATGGCTCATCAGGTGGGTTGCGCAAGGGGGCTGATGTGGGGAGAGCAACCCAGCTGCTCTGTCATCGGCATGACAAAACGCAAATGGCCATTTGCTTTTCGCAGGCAAGACCGCCTGCAACTGGATTGATGTGGATGCTAACAACCTGGATGACCCTCAAGCGTGTGCAGCATACGCTGAGGCAATTTTCGAGCACTTGCGAGAGACTGAGGTAGGTGAAAATGGCACCGGGTACGGGGCAAAGGTGCAGCTTTCTCGAGAGCTTGAACTTTTGGGATGCAGATGGCAGTCTTGTCGCAAATGGCGGTCACGCAAACAGTGTCTGTCTGTTGTGCTGACCCCGAGCTGTCTGTTGCGTGACCGCAGAGGTTGCGTCGCCCCAACCCAGTTTACCTGGAGCAGTTTCAAAATGACATGAACTCCAAGATGCGCGCCATTCTTGTCGATTGGCTGGTGGAAGTGGCCGAGGAGTATAAGCTGTGTGCTGACACGCTGTACCTCACCATCAACTACATTGACAGGTTCCTCTCCAGGCATCTCGTGCAGCGCAGCCAGCTGCAACTGGTGGGAGTTGCCTGCATGTGGGTGGCCGCAAAGTACGAGGAGATTTACCCACCAAACGTCTCAGATTTCTGCTACATCACAGACAGCACGTACAGCAAGGAGCAGATGGTGATGATGGAGGAGACTGTGCTCAAGAAGCTAGCGTACGAGCTGGCCGTGCCCACAGCCAAGACCTTCCTGAGGCGCCTGCTGCAGGTCGGTTGCTTAAGAACAGGGATACTGCAAGTTGTAGTCAGCCATGCCGCGTCATAATTCTTATTGCTGCAAACGCGGCTGTAGCCACTGGCTGTAGCAGTGTGGTGCGGTGTACATCATGTTGCTGCTCTGGTTGTCGCACTGTCTAACAATATTGCGTGACAGTCACAGACCATCCTGACGCAAAAGTGCATGCTCTTGGCTGTCAATGATCATGCCCAGGACTTTACTGTGCTGCCAGCACAAAATCCTTCACGTTTCCGCAGAACATATCTTTGTTCTGTCTGATTCTTGTGCAGGTGTGCAACCCAGACGAGCTGCTTCACTTCCTTTCCAACTACCTGACCGAGCTGTCACTTCTGGACCACGTCATGATGCAGTTCCTCTCTTCACAGATTGCGGCGGCAGCAGTCTACCTTGCCAATCTAATGCTGCGACGCCCAGCATGGGATGGCAACCTGCAGCATTACTCAACCTACGTTTCCCATGACATCCTTCCATGTGTGCGTGCCCTGGCTCAGCTGCACCAGGCTGTGGCTAGTAACGCCCAGCTGGCCAGTATCCGGGAGAAGTACGCCTCACCCCGTTTCCAGTCTGTCTCGAGGGTGTCAGTGTCCAGTGCGCTCATGCAGCAGCTCGGCATTTGAGTGCCCGCTTGCATACAGGTACTTTCTGCGTGCGCTTGAGTCCTGCACGCCAGTGCTGTGCGCTTAGCCTTGCTGCTGCCGAGCTTGCTGATGTGCTCTGACCTCTGCGACTAGCCCGCATGCCCAGCCTTACGCCCAGCACCTGTACCTATTCTTCGGACTACAGAAGTTTGTGATTTGTTGCCTGCGCTTGTGTGGTCGTCGCTTTAGACTGGCCCTGCTGTCCACTGGTGCATGCAATTCTGAGCTAACCACTTGACAGATGTGACAAGCCAGGTCGTGATGCTTTCCATTCCGGTTTTGATTGTACCCTCTGAGGTCACAGACATTTACCTACATGCGTGTGACAAGTCAGGTGCTTGATTCCTTGGTAAACACTTGTGCTGCCTGTGCGCTCCGTTGTTAATTGTGCGCGCTGAGGAGAGACGGGGTCAACAATTGGTTTTAAGAAGAGAGCAACAGCAAACATGTCACTATGATTTTACAGGGAGGGAGAGCACACCAGGACAATGCCACAAGTGCTATCAGTTTGACAGGTCAAGCTCACTTTGTGATTTTACTGTATCCATTCATGGTATGCCAAGCAGCAGCCTTTTGCTCTTGTTTACCTAGATAGACACCTTTACAAATGTTTGATTGGCACCCTGTCCCAATGTAAGGTGCAAGAAGAAGCAGTGTCGCTGCAACAGGTTTGCTCAGAAGATGGAGCGTTCCCGACTCGACATGCCCTGTGCAAAGGTGTCAGCAGTAGGGAACATGGTAAAAGTTTGCCTATAAAGTGCAAAGTGCAACTCTGATTCTGTTACACGTCACACTTCAAAACAAATGTGGGGGCTACAGGCACGCAAGACATGAGTGCCAACCAGCTGCTGCGACGAAACCGAACGACATCAATTCACTCAACTACTCACGCCAAGGATTGAATGTCGTATACACAGAGGTGGCGGGCCCACGGCTTTCTGTGGTGCTGACGTAGCACACCATCGGCACCGACTTAAAGATGCACAAGGCGCAGATGGTCAGTACGCCCTATAGGAAGGATGCAGCGTCCTGTGGGCCACTGTCAGCGTTGCGACCACGCGTGATTGCATTGGCCCGGAGATTAGCAGCACCAGTGGCGCTGCTACTGGTGCTGGTGCACATCGTCCTGACATGCTCTTCATGGAGGTAAGCTACTTGATGACTTGGGGCCAACACTGCGGGCCAGCACGAAAGACTGTTGCCAGCAAAGTCTTGACATGCGGGCGGCGAGGGCAGTCTTTTACGTGCAGCACGAGGTAGGAGGCTCCAGCTTCCAGGAAGTGCTGGCTATCGTGCATTTGCAGGTACACGGCAACTCTCTTGGTGCTGGATATGAGCCCGTCGATGCTTTTGGCCTCGGTGGCACTATTGTGCTTCTTTTCTTCGGCCGAGCCCCAAGTCGGCCCTCAAGCAGGTGTGCGCAGTGCAGCTTGGAGGTGTGAGTGTTTTCTGGGACTTGACGAGTAGGCGGCAGATACACTGGCTGTGCCCATGCGATTGCACTTGCAGTGGTTGCTGACGGGGAGGTTCTTGGCAGCATGCATCCTCAAACCAGGTCTGGGCTGCGGTCCATGGCCATCCGCGATGCATTGGCAGAGGACGCGGAAGCTGTGTCGGCGCGGGCGCACCCGCTACGCAGGCTTTGGCGCAAGGTGGTGCAGGTGGCTACGAGCCCCCAACAGACCAATTCCACGCGTTTGCCAGGCAACCTGCTCAGGCGTCATGGGCAGGCCCTATCAACCCAGGTGAGCACTGCCCTCACTCACATTGTGGCAAGACAGGTCGTGCAATTGCAGTCAGTGCCGACGCCTGCACGTATTTACTCAAGGTGCTAGAGTTTGACAGTCCTGAGCATGTCTGCCCACAAATGAATGTGGTACGTCTTACCCCATCCTGCCTTGCTTCTTCGCTTCGCCAACCCAGCACTGTGCTCTTGCCAAGCAGGCGCATCCTCGTACATCAACAGACAGTGGGAGCCAGGCCTCAAGTGGTCACAAGCGGTCATTGCTGCGCCAGCGGTCCAGGGGTGGGGGCGAGGGCAGCCGGTGGGCGCCAAGCATGTCCCGCATCACCAGCGGGCAGCACCTGACAGCAATGGACGACACGTCATCAAGCATCAGCACCTCAGTAGCCTCAAGTGAGTTGCTCCAGCCAAGAGGTTGAGACGAAGCTTACAAGCGGATATGGCAGGCGGCTGTTTGGAGGTGCTTAGAACGTCCAACAAGCAGGTCATGCATGGTAGGGACCGGTTGGTGGCACCATACGGGGAAGGCATTGTCATCAAATGCATCACTTGTGTTGCAGGGCGGGCTGGCGAGCGCCTGCCTCAGAAGGATCGCGGGTGTGACCTGCCGCTGGTGCCCCACATGGGCCACCTGGCGGTGGACTGCGTGCACCATGATGCCACACTCCCCCATGCGGATGAGATCACGCAGGTTAGATGCGGCAGCGGGAGCGGCAGGAACAACAGGGCATGCAGAGAACGGGGGATGCAGTGAGGACAGATGCATCACCAGTACTTGCAACAAAACTGCCGTCGGATAGATACCACATGTTGCGTGGCTTAATGGCGGCGTAAACACCACTGACCTCCAGAGTACCAGCGCCTTTCTGCACTGGACATGGCATGCAAGCACGTCAGCGCCAATGCAATGGCCGTCTCACTGCGCAGGTCATCACGTCCCAGCATCTGCTGCAGTTTGGCGCACTGCTGGGCGAGTCTTCGGCCGAGCTGGCCTTGAGTCAGGCGGGCCTGGCGGAGGCACAGGGCAGGGAGCCTGACTGTTTGCTGGGCGCCACGGACAATGAAGCTCACTGGGCGCAAGGCTGGGAGCAGGTGGCGCATGAGATCTGCCTGGGGCGCGGGCTGCACTACTGTGCCTGGCGCCGCTACCTCCGCAAAGGCTTGTACATGTACAAGTCACGCACAGGTGGGCATAGGCAGGGACCTGGCTGGACCTGGCACCACTGACACGAGCAACAGCCACACCAGCAGCAGCAGTAGTAGTACCAGAGGGCTCAATGATGCAGCAGGGAAAACTTGCGAGCATTGTGCGTTGAAGGTATGCATGTACTGTCTGCATGCAAGCCTTAACCGAATGTGCATCTAGCTACAGCAGCAAGAGGTCCAGGATGTCAAATGAATGGCTGTTTCAGAGTGATTTAAGGCCAGGTCTTATTTTTTCTGATTTGCTGATTTGGACATGTTTGCAGTGTTTGACGGCGTGACACCTCAGCAGTTGGTCGCCTTCCATTTTGATGGCGAGTACAAGGTTGCCTGGGACGAGTCTTGCACAGAGCTGCGGCCCATACCTCCTCCCAGATGCGCCCTGGCACGCAATCCCAGCCCCACTTCTGATGGAGCCGCACCCTCTGGCAACCTCAGTGAACGACCCTCAGCCCAAGGCAGCCATTCATCAGCCGGAGGTGCTCTGAACACAGCCCTATCGGTTCCAATCAGCGGGCGTAAACTGTCTCGAAGCGGCACCGGGGGATCAGGCGGCTATTCCGGCTTGGATGTGGAGTCCAGTAACAGTAACAGCACTAGCAGCACAGACTGGCAGATCGAGTCGAGTTTCGGCCGGTCAGCGTATCTGTATGCTCGCACGCGGTTCCCCGCCCCCATGGCCCAACGGGAGTATGTGTACGCGCGGCGCGTGTGGGCCAAGGCGGACGACGGCGGTTGCTACATGCTGTCCAAGGCAGCGCAGCACCCGCGCACCCCCGCACCCGGATGCCGGGTTGTGCGTGTCCAGGACTTCGTGTCTGGAACAGTCATCAGGTGGGCCAAGGGACAAGACTACATGATTGATTGGCTGAACACGGCTGTCATGACGTTAGGGTTTCCATTGCATCAAGCTTTGGTTGGAGATGGCACCAGCTGTGTACACTATCTCATATGAACTTATAGCAGCATTTACCTGCTTACGTGCGGTTGTTCCCGGATAGACTCACCCACCCCCATGTTCATGCACCTGCAGGGCAAGCTCTCTGGGTGACGGCCACGGCCCGGCCGCTGAAATGATCACCATGTACTTTGAAGACAGCCATGTGGCGTCTGGCATCATGAACCTGGGTGTGCGCAAGGCCCTGTGGCCGATGGTCCAGAAGATGGCAGCGGCCCTGAGGAAGCACGTGGTTTCACCCCAGGGTGCAGCCCTGCAGGTAGCAGCCAGCGCAGCACTGCAGCAGGCGTGCATGCAGCCGGCAAGCGGGGCGCCGCCACTAAGACGCTGCATGAGCGTGGCGGGCTCATGCCGGGGCAGCATGGATGGCAGCGGGGGTGAGGCAGCGGCACTCCAGCTGGCGTTGTCCTTGCAGGTGCCGGTCAGTAAGGGTAGGGATGGAGTGCGGCAGGCTGGGGTGGGCGTTCCGGTACTGTCTACAGGTCAAGCCATGGCGCCTCGTCGCTATGCTGGCTCACGTGCAGCAGCTGCGGTAGCAGGGTTGCTGCAGAACAGCTATCGGAGGCTGGCAGCCCTGGTGGCGGCAGTCCTAGGCGTCCTAGTCACCACATTGCGCTGCTCGCTGCTGGCATGGCTGGCAGATGCTGCCTGGCGTCTGCAGCGCAGTGCTAGCCAGGTCAACACCAACACCTCTGCGCGAACTTCCGCCCATGTGACATCACACCCAGTAGATGATCTTTCACGTGATAACAACACAGGCAATACCACGCGTCGCTGGGGGCGGAAGCTTGCCGCTCGCCTGGCCCTGGTGGCGATGCGTGCTGTCAGCCTCCCACTGGCCCACCAGATGCTGTCCAGGTCATCTGCACAGGCAGCCACAGCACACGCAGGGTACAGCCGCTCTGAAAGCATGAGCAGCAGGCAGGGCGGAGGGACGGTGGTGGCCCAGCATGGTGGCAGGTCAGGGGCAGCTGGGACGCAGGCTAGCATGTCGGAGAGCACTGCTCGCGTGCGGCGCTGGCTTGACCCGCCTGCCGCCCCTGCAAACGATTACTTGCTAGCACATACTACTGAGCTCATGCAACACCACGCTGCAATGCAGCAGCTCCAGGCACGGCGACAGCAGCAGCTGCAAAGCCAGCCTGGTGGTGGTAGAACCGGTGGCAGTGGTGGAGGTGGCATGTCGATGCGACCCGCCCTGGGAGCGGTGGTGGTGGACGGTGTGCCCTTAGCGTGGGAAAGGCCGCCTGCCGCCGCTGCAGCCGTGAGCGTGGACAATGGTAAACCTGGTGGCAGACAAGGCGCGCATGCGACTCGCAACCGTAGGCAATAAAGCCGTCTCTGCTACCAACCTTGGCAGCTCTGACAGCAGATTTCTCGTGGAAGTACAACGCGACGATAGCTGATTTTGGCAATACAAATGACAGACGAGCTCTACGATTGGTGGCCGCACCGGACAGAAATGCAGTGCTGACCTCAGGGAGTGGCGCAACAATTGCTGATGCTATTGCTGATGCTCAGAAAGCGTCTGTATGTTAAGGGGGTGTGTGTGTGTGTTTGCGACTCAGACTACTCGAAGGTGCTGTAAGGGTAAGCACTGAGTGAGCACTGGGCTAAGCGTAAGCATAGATTATTGATTGGATTCCCGCTCTTTTGATGACCACTGGCACTGGCGCTTACGGCACTGCACATATTGGGCAGCATGTCATCCAGGTTGACAGGTCAGCCTTGCTGGACCCTTTGGAGTGTGCTGCTCACGCGTCTGCGTGTGAATGGCATGTGGGTCTGCTGTTGAGGCCAACAGGCTTGAAAGGTGTGGCAAGTTTGACAGGTGGTGATTGAATGCACTTCCGCTGACCATTTGAGGTTGCGTGCAGCCGCTACCTTGCTGCCTCCTTGCTCAGAAACCCATGCTTTCGTATCATGATGCCCGATGAAAGCGTATCCTTTGCCCAGTTGACACGCTCCAGTTGGCTGCCGCCTGGAATTGCGCCTGAAGCCAAACACTGGCTCTGGGAAATCATGATACAAACCATCAGAGGTGTTTGGGGCCGGATGCAGGACTGGTCGGTCGTGCAGAAGTGCCTGGGTGATTATTATTTGGGTCATCTGGTGCAGCCATTCATGCGAAACTGATGGACAGATATGGTGGACATTAGTCAGTCACATCATGCGTTATGCTCTCAGCTGAATGATTGGGACACATGACAGGATGCTGCATGGGCGTAATGTGTGCCGAGCATGGACGTGAGCTGAGCCGGGCATGTCAGAGGGAGATTGTCAGGCTTGGCAACTCAGATATTTGGAGGAGAGGCCCAGCATGGGCGTTCATGCGAGAGAGGGTGTGCTCTCACAATTTTGTTAGTTGGTTGACTGCAGATACATTTGCCTTTACTTACAGCTCATTCAGCCCTTTTGCAGTGTTTGAGGTGCAAGCCTCTGCGGATCTTATGGTGTGGATCCCTTCACAGGGTTTGTAACATTTTTCTTATGCCTGTTGGCGAGGGCAAGGTTAGCCCAGAGGGGCCAAGGGGCACTGCTGTATGGTTTGTTTACAGGTGTTTGAGAGCGATCAGTGGTACCAGCGGCAGGCCATGGCTCTGACAGGCACTGTATGCGCTTTCTTATGGAACTTCTCGTTTCTCGTTTGCGTCTTCTTGATGAGCCCACAGGTATCACGGATAAATCATCAGAATTGTGATTCAACAGGTGTCGTCAGCTTAGACATGTACTGAGGGAGCTATGGGAGTGGGCTGAGTGGCAATGAAATGCCGATCTGCTGTAGTGTACAAGGACGTCGGACAATATCTACATTGCTTTGGAGGCTGGCCAAGGGAACCATACGGTACATTCTGTGCAGAAAACATGAAGAAAAACAGCTTTTGCAAATCACCTGTCCAGGCAGCGACTGGTGTGTCAACGTTTGCGCGTCTGATTTCTGCTGGTTGTGGGGCATCTGGTTCGATGGCTGCTTGAAGCAGGTGCCCAGCGGGGGAACAGACCTCGGTGCCAATGGTATCTGGCCTCTTGCTGATTGGTTTACAGGACGGACACCTAACAGGCAGTGCTGTTGTTCGACATGCCTTATGTCCAAGCAGCACAGGATTTAGGTTTTTATGCATGGGCAGCTGGATAAGCACCAGGATTCTGGACTTGTTCATAGCTCTCACAGAGCAGAATTTGACTGCTCTGGTCGAACCGACGAACGTTTGCATGGTGTGCTGTCAGCCAAGGGCAAAGCTTCTAGGATCTGACAAATGTGTTAGGCTTGTGCTGGTTGTGGCGAGTTCAGCAGTGGGATGGTATGTAAGCTGATCGCAGAACGCTTTTCAAGATGCAGGCCAGGTTGCCACCTTGTATGCTCTTATTGATTGAGTGGAAGTGGAGCATCATCTTCCGGACAAGCGCAAAGAAAAGATGTTTGCCAGTTCTGGGACAGATTACAGAAACAGCACTGGAGTCCGTGTGAAGGCAGGAAACCATGGAAGCAGGGTTCAGGGCTGGTCAGGGAGGCAGGGGTTCATGACACTTAAGTTACAGTAGGTGAGGCAACTTGCCCAACAAAACGACATAAATCAACGAAATCAACCAAGAAAAGGACAAGAAATCAACAAAATCGCAGAAAGTAGCTCAGTATCAGCCATCCAAGCCATCCAGAACTGGCAAACATCTTTGTATTCTGGATGACTTCCCGATGCACCGGGCTTAATTGTTGCTATTCGCTAGAAGGAAAAAACATTTGCCAGCACAACCCGTGTGGCTAGGACCGCCATGCTTCACGATGTTAGAACTCCTCGCACACAGCACGGCTGCTCGTCATGTTCTTCGCCTGTGTAACATAATTGTGGCCACACAACATCAGCTCTGAGTTTCTGCTGTTGTTGATGTCAACTGTTGATAGTGAATCCCAATCATTAATACGGCATTTTTTGCCATATGACGTTACTTCATGGCCCATTTAAGACGTGCCGCACTGAAGCGATCACCCGACGTGGAACTGGCATTTCAAACAGTGACATATCAAGTCAATCGATTGTCATGGGAGCTTGGAAATCCTCCAGTCTTGCAGCCCTGTCCTTGACGCCTTGCCTTCTCTGTACCTTCTCTCCCTCAGTTACCGCCCAATCATGACATCCGTGCTTTCCAACCGTGCTTTGAACCCAACCTGCAGATGAGCAGCTGTTGAGATAGCACAGCTTTGATGGGGTAGGACAACTTGGCCAGGGTGTAGTGGAAGCGAATGGGCAGACAGTGGCCGCGGACAGACCTAAACACTTGAGCGTTGCATATACACAAACACTGAATGATGCACTAAACTATGCACTAACACTGAATGATGCACTAAATTATGCACTAACCGGTTGTGCACATGTGCTTGGCGGGATGTGCGCTGCATGCGCCAGTGAGGCACTCACACGGCAAACGTAGCCATGTGACTGCTCCTGGACCAAGTCCATATGCCTTGCGTGCTGACATGCCGCCGCAATTCAACCTGTCCCCCAAGGTCTGTGCGCCAGCCATATTGTGAACGTTCATGTCAGAAAAAAAAAGTTTGCTAGTTCTGGGACAATTTGACGGGTTCCTGTGGGGAGTGTTCGTGTGTCCTGCTGTATTGACTGGTCGTGTAGAAGTCCATATCGTGGTAGAACACTACTCACACGCTGTCAGTGTACCACTTCAAAGCACACACAGTGGAACTGGATACCTCACAGGACTTGTCCCAGAACTGGCAAACTTTTTTTCCAACTGATATTATAGGGGGCCAAACCAAATGATTTTAAAGCCAAATGATTCCACAACTCATATTATAGGCTTCAAATAGGATATCAAAACCAATAGTCTAGCGAGTACGCATAGCAATTGATATAAGTGGGCTCGGAGAGCCCACTGCCCTTCTGTTCAATGTGTTCATGGATTTCCTAGCACGCATTGTTATGCACAAGTGCCAGGAGAAAGGGGTAAAAGGGTACA
>QAXH01004556.1:28207-38555 GCA_004335635.1 Chloromonas sp. AAM2 | reverse complement strand
GTGAGTGACACACGGGTGGCCGTGACGCCAGGGGTGGAGGTGCATGTGAGTGACACACGGGTGGCCGTGATGCGATAGAGGTGCGAGTAATGGCGGCAAGAATGATGGTAGTGATGGCTGTGGCGTAGCATGTGAGTGTGGCGGCGACGGAGACCGCTCCAGCTGGTCTGAAACTAAAGTGACGCCCTGTGACTCCCCTCCCTACCTGCCATGCACATTACACCTTTGTGCATGCTTCACTGCCCAGCACCACTAATTGCATGCCTCCCCTGAATGTGCCTAGATGTGCCCCATGAGGTGCAGCCAACATCTGCAACCAACCTCTGCCATGTCCCATGGTTCCCCCTTGCAAGCCTGCCCCAAGCTGGACCCTATTCGCCCCTTGGGGCCTCCTGGCCGCGCGCCCTCACCTCATCCCCTCCAGCAGGGGCGGCGAGGGGAAACCGTACACCAGCGGCACCACCTTGCTGTCCCATGCACCGCAGCACGGACAGCTGCGGCTCGACTCATAACACGCCTGCGGGGAAAGAGGCGCAGGATTTAGCGGATGTGCGTTCATGCCGTGACGTCCCAGTTTAGACAATTGACTTGATAGCAGGCAGGCCCCGCACGCAATACTATCAGAAAGGGAAAAGTTGGCAGGTCAAGGCGAGGACAAGGCAGCGAATACAGCGCACATGTGCCGGATGAACAGGGCGATTTCTCTTGACTGAGCATTGCACTAAGCTTTCAGACCAAATCGCTCTCTTTTGGAAGCCCACAGGCTGAGCCCACCTGCCACCTCAACGCTTGAAGGCAACAACGGTACAATTGGATTGATCTGATTCTGACATGGCTAGTGTTGTGCTGAGGTGTAGACGTAGATTGATTTTACGCCTGCCACCTCAAAGCTTGCAAGTAACAGCAGGCTAGGACAGGAAAACGAGCCAAAACACACATGCCAAACCCAGAAGGGCAACAGCCTAACAAAGCATGAGCACTGCTCCCTCTGCCTGCATACGAACAGCCCGGCATACGGCACGCATGCCCGACGCACCCCTTCCCTTCCTCCCCCTTCGCCCATCACCCCGCAAACATATTTCCACCCTGGTGGGGAGCACAGCCTTGCCGGCAACACAACACAACGCCAGAGTGGCTCTCCCTCCTTGGCAGTCCATGCTCGTGCCGCACCTGCATGCGGTACCGGTCCTGCCAGGAGCCGCCTTTGCCCACAGACCCATGCGTCGACATGCCGCCACTGCAACTGCCAGTCACTGCTGACGCGCCACTCTCCTGCCCAGGCCTGGGTGCATGTGCTGCTGATGCCAGCGGTTGTGACACACCACCTTGTTCGGTGGCTGCATGGTTGACGGAACTGTTTGTGCCATTTGAATGTCGATGTGCCACCGCTGCTGCCGTGGGTGGCGGTAGGGTTGAATTGGCGTCAGGGTTGAGTGGTAACGTATGGGGATGCAATGCACTGGTGGGGCTGGTGGTGGGAGGAAGGCTGAGTGTACCGGTGCTGAAAACCGAGGATTGGGGTGGTGTGGGGTGCGGGGTTGGTTGGTGCATCACAGGATGTGGGGGAGTGTCGAGAGCGGTCGGTGTGGCGTGCGGGCTGCTGGGTTGTGTGGTGATGGTGGCGGCTGCTGTGTGGGCGGTGGTGGTGGTTGCGACAGTTGTGGCGGTTGCTGTGGCAGTTGCAGCGGTTGGTGCTGCTCCCGTTACCAGGTTGAGTGGCGTAGGGTTTAGTCTCCTGCGCAGTGCCGCTGCGGCCGAGGCTGCCGGTGACACGGGGCCCGGGTTGGTGGGGAAGGTGACGGAGCCCCAGCGGGAGGCGAACAGGGAACGCCACACGGAGTCACAGCTCGCGGCCTGTGCGGGAAATGGGGGATTTGTGATAATCATCATGTGTGCGTTACACGGGGCAGTGGGACACGGCTTTGTTGTTGTTGTTGTTGTTTACATGGCCTTCACTCGGGGCAAGGGAGGAAGGAAGGGTAGTAGGCGACACAGGTTTGTGGACTGCAAACACGACACGGATTATCTGGGCACGCATCGCGCCTCCTGGCCCAATGGGTGTGGTGTCAGTGGCACTGTTTTCTGCCTCCTCCCCTCCTGCAGTGCCTCTGTGTGCCTGGCCCCTCCTTCCCCCCTGCAGTGCCTCTGTGTGCCTGGCCCCTCCTCCCCTTCTGCAGTGCCTCTGTGTGCCTGGCCCCTCCTCCCCTCCTGCAGTGCCTCTGTGTGCCTGGCCCCTCCTCCCCTCCTGCAGTGCCTCTGTGTGCCTGGCCCCTCCTCCCCTCCTGCAGTGCCTCTGTGTGCCTGGCCCCTCCTCCCCTCCTGCAGTGCCTCTGTGTGCCTGGCCCCTCCTCCCCTCCTGCAGTGCCTCTGTGTGCCTGGCCCCTCCTCCCCTCCTGCAGTGCCTCTGTGTGCCTGAAACGTCTTCCGGCACTGCCTTTGGCAGCCCCTGTTCTGTGACCACGCCCCTGCCCCAATCGAGTAGCAAGCCTGCCACACCCATTCGCCATGTTACTCTGCCTTCGGGTTTTGAACTCCTTGCCTGAGCTAGCTTTTCTCCAATGGCTGTATTACCAACAGCCCGTCTGCCTTCTGCTGCACCTTCTGGTTGCCTGGCACATGAATTTGATGCACAGGCATGTGCCCCACCCTCTAACGCCATTGCCCCGTCTCTCACCTTCCGAAGTGTAGTGCATGTGCGTGCGAGCGCCGCCACGCTGCGTGCGTCCCCCAACCACCCCACCACCACCTCCAACACCCCAGCGGGCAAACCCTCCAAACACACACAAGCACCCGCCCCTCCGCCACCACCGTTCCCGCTCCCGTTTCCGCTCCCAACCCCACTCCCGTTCCCGCTCCTAACCCCAGCCGCGCCATCGCTGCTACTGGCTCCATTGCTGCTACTGGCTCCATGGCTGTTGCCAGCCGACCGGTCACCCTCCAAACCACTACAGCCGTTGGCAGTATCCTGGCTGCATTGGTAGCTAGTCACAGCGGGATGGTCCACATTCTCTTGTTGGCTGGAACACCCTGCCATTGTCACTAGGGGGGCTGTTGCTGTTGCTGTTGCTGTGCCTGGCGTCGCTGGTGCTGGTTCTGTTGCTGCTGGTGCTGTCATTGCTGCTGGTGCTGCCGGTGCTGGCACAGATGTCAGAGCAGCAGCAGCAGGTGCTGAGTTGTTCCTTGTGTGAAGTGTGCTGGCTGGCGCACTTTGTCCATTGATGCCACATGGAACACATGTGTGTGCATTGACGCCATGTGAGGCACATGGGTGTGGGGAGTGAGGTTGGGCTGGGCTGAGCTGGTGTGACAGGTGCTGGTAAGACTGACTGTGGAATGGTACAGCTGGCAGCGGAGGGGCGGACATGATCTCCCGCAAATAGCTGTTCACTGCGCATGGGTTGAGAGGGGGCATGTAGTTTTTTTTCAAGTTTTTTCAGAAACAAATTTCTGTAAGGTCATCATGGGCACCATGCATGCCACTGAAACTGGCAGCGGCCATGCACCAAGGCCACTCATGGATACAAGACGCTGGTAACAGTGCAACGGCTGCAACGCGGCACATGGATCACATGGGTTGGAATGCAAGTCGCTTACGGTAGCGGTGACCCCTCTGCACAGCACATGCATCTGAAAAGTCACAAGCGGAGGTCACCAAAATCTGCTTGCACATGCGCAAGCCACTCACCGGCCCAATGCACCTTCCCCCTAGCCGCCCGGATGTGGTATGTGAGCCTGGCCTCATCGGGCTCTGGCCCAAGCTTCACACGCAGGGACTGCAACAGCTGGGGCTCATTTTCAACCTGGGTTATCTAAAGAAGGCACATGTGTGATACACGGTGTCACAAAGCACTATGGCAGAAGTACGTGCATGTGAACAGTCTTCTATGGGGCCTTGGTAAACGTGCATGTGTGGACCTGCATGTCCTCTGGCCATAGCGCCCACCTGTGCTGGAATGTGGCTGGCGATGTTCTTCGCGCTGTTCCCCCATTGCAGGCTGGCGTTGGCTGCCCGCATACTCTTGTCACCCATCAAGAGCGCTGCAACAGCCTGGTGTGCGCTGCGGTCTCAGTGCCACCACACCTGGCTGACTTACTGAAACACTAAACAGAAAGTGGAAGGATAGCGATTCACCAGCTTATGATTACGCATCGGTCATGGGCCAAAACAAGCCCAAGGCAGGAACCGGTTGGCGGTTGGTCGTTTCGTAATCTGTTCCCTTGGATGCTGTTCCAAAACTCCGCATCAACACTTGCTTGACCCGCACAGACACACTCGTGAACACCTCCTGACGTTTCACCAAAGCCTTATGCACCGGTTATCCGGGCTGCCCGGACGTGGCCAACTTGCAAACAGTGTCTGTGCCAGGCGCACAACCCTCATAGGTGGGCACACAGGCTCATGAAATGGGCTCCAATGCAGATCATATGTCATGTACTGGTTGCCAAGGGCACAGGGTACAGCTAGGGTTCATTAGGAATATCATCCATGGTCTGACAGATGAATCGTAATGCACATCAGCATACCACATTCTTCAGGGAAACGTTTGATGTGCTAATTCACCATCTTGTCCCCTCTTCCTTGCTTAATTCTTATCCACGTGTTCTGCATTAGGGTTCCAAGTTTCAGTGTGTCCACCCTGCCTGTACCACTGGCCTTGCTGACGTTTCCCTCCCAGGCCACCAACCACCAAGTAACCGTCGTGTGCACATGGAGGCGGTTGTCTTCCCGCCCTACCTTCCAGCCCCAACCAACTCAGTTGAGCCCTCTGTTGAAGAGGCATACCCGCATGGGGTCAAGTCCATGAGCAAGGGTGAGCCAACCCGTACAGGAACTGCACGTGGGTTGCAAGTGCGGCACATAGATGATGCACGCTTAGCTTGTGGGCGTCCCTATGTTAGTGCTATGTAGTGTCCGTATGTACTGGCTATAGGCATAGTGTCCACATGCTTGCCTTGAAGCAGATTTGAGCTTGCCTGAGGTTTACAGGTGAGTGCATGTGATGGTTTCCTCAGGAGTTAGCTTAGTCTGTTGCCAACGACTTTGTGGTTATGTTGAGGTAGTTGTTGATAGATGATGTTGAATGGTTATGGCTGCAGGCACCACCATGTATGATGCCATAGCGCGCCTGGGTGACAGCTTTGAAGAGGTGCCGCTGGCCGGGCCCTCCCTCTACGTCAAGCCTGCGTCAATCATGTTCACGTTTGATGGTGAGTCCTTTTCGCATGTGGCATGTGAGCATGTGAGCATGTGTGCATGCATGTCACATGAGGTGCACGAAGCAGCCATCCGTATGTATGGTGCACAAGGGTGCCTTGTCAGGCTACCTCCTAACGGTGCCTCCATCACCATGGGTACATCCATCACACATGGCATGGGCCCTGTGTGTGTGCCACTGGCAATGAGAACTTGCGATGGTGAGTTTACACTTGCATTCACATCAGGAAAGCCGTCAACGGTCCGAGGGAGTCTTGCTCAGAAAACGCTGTAAATGCTGTCAGTGGGCAACGCCCGCAGCAAAGAGCAGAGCAGGCGTGACGAGCTCCATTTGGTGACATCATGCAGAAATGGACACATGAAACAACCAAGCACAAGTCCGCATCGTACTTCCATTGCATGCTGCATGCGCCCTGTGCGTCAATGACATCTCAGGTTGTAATGTGCAAATCAAGCACGTCGTGCTACCCAACATACACACCTTCAAACAAGTAAACTATCGTTTTTGTCGTGGTTGTCAAGCCTTGTGACAGCAGCACACTGGACGTACAACGTACATCAGCACACATGTGCCGCATGTACATGTACTGCTCATGCTGTACTGCCACATGGTGCACGTGGCTCTGTTGTCCTGCGGCAGGCAAACCCAGGCGCTGGGATGTGGTGGAAGCCTTACCATCCGTGGGAATCGTGATCTATCACACTCAGCTGCAAGTGAGTGAGAAGAGTGATGCAGTTCGCCTCCTGATTCATCACACTCAGCTGCAAGTGAGTGAGAAGAGTGATGCGGTTCGCCTCCTGAATCATCACACTGGGACGACAATGGAATTTTGGCACTTTCACTGGACAGCTGGAATCCTGTTTTGAACACAGCTGCGGAGCACCCATTCCCATCAGACCGTTGCTCAAGACAGGTCGAGAGTTTTGGGCTCGGTTTTGTTTGCACCCACGGCCCGGGTGTGCTGCCCTGTTCCTGACCCCTACTGCTGCCGCATCAGCCCGTCTTTGCCTGTGTGTGTGTGCGTGCGTGCGTGCGTGTGTGTGTGTGTGTGCGTGTGTGTGTCGTTTTTCATTGGGAGGACTGGTCCAATCTATGGCACTAACAGCACACCAAGGCTGTGCGTGACACTAGGCCTGATTCTTTAGTAGCGCAAGGACTGCATGGCCCCGCATGACGAACGTCTCAAATCCAAACCCTAAATTCAACCCTCCCCGTTCACCACTATGCCATGCGCAGTGTTTCCTGCTAGTGCGCCAGTTTCGGCCACCCCTGTACAACCACAGGCGGCGTGAGTTGGCAGCGGAGGGAAAACCACCACCACCAAAGTCAGAAGGTTAGTCAAGGCAGTCAGTTAGGGTCAATTAAGATATTCAGTTTAAATAGTCAGTAAGTAGGGTGGCGCTCCATTGTGATAGGTACCAAAAGCAAAGCCAAGCCGGGCTTACGGGGTGAGGTGCACGAGGACAGACGGCGGAGCAAAGGGCGGCAGCACTGCGTCGCACTGGCAGCAGAATGAGTTCCCAGCTGTGTGTGCGCCAACAGGCATTCAAAACAGGCGGAAGGGAGCCGGATCCCCAGTGCCATTGTCCTGACGGCCCTATCTCCTTCACGTTCCCCTACCTCCATAGGCCGCCACAACCCACCTTCCTCCATAGGCCGCCACAACCCACCTACCTCCATAGGCCGCCACAACCCACCCTCTACCTGTTGTTGCGTTCACACCTGACTTCCCCCCGTGCTCCAATCCTACTCATGACCGGACGTGCCCCTTCACCCTGCTCACTCAAAACCGATGCAGCTGACGAAGCTTTGCATTGTCCCTGGCATCGCTTTGCGTCTTCCCCCACCACTTCCCTCCCGCCACCCCTCAACTGCCTGCCTGCCAAGCCCCAACTGCCTGCCTGCCTGCCTGCAGGGTTCACGTGCGAGTTGTGTGCTGGGCTGGTGGACAAGGCCAAGTCACTCAAACAGGTGTGACAGGGGAGGGTGGGGGGGGGCGGTCATACTGTATCGTATCGGATACGTATCAGAAGTAGAAGCAGAGGGTATCGGGTATTGATCCTGGCGGGTGCGGCGTATTGAAAGGCCTTTTTTTGCCATGATACGTATCGGATACGTATCTGATACGTATCACATTTCGATACGGATATGCCATGGCACAACCGTAGTCACCCACCCACTACAATGACCAAGCGGCCAGCACACACAGCTGTGTGTGCAAGTGCTGGACGGGGCGGCTGACATGTGATTGGGCGGCAGGTTTGCTGCGCGTGCTCTGCATCTTGAGCGCTGACAGGCACCTGTCACATGCACACTGGCTGCATGGCAGACGGCATGTCATGGTGCAGGTGCTGTAGTTACATCTATCCCGCATTCGGTCATTATATATAGTTCCTCAGCCTCAAACCCTTCCTGAACCTTTCTCAGCTGTCCTCAGCCCTGTGTATGAATCCCTGCCGCTCCCTCTGCTTCTCTCCTTCCTTCTTTCTCTTTCGTTCTCTTTCTTTCTCCTTCTTTCCACACGATTGGTTCACACTGCCGCTGTTGTTGTTTCACTTTGTCCTGGTGTGCAGATCGCCCGCGAGGAAATCATGGAGGAGGGTGAGTGTGTGAGGGAGGGGGTGTGGGTCTGCTGTCCGGGTACCAGCTTGAACATGGACAAGCCTAAACCAGGTCGATGTAAGCCCGGAAGAGAACCCATCGCTACTGTACAGCACATGATCATCGCGATGTCGGACTACTGGGGCAACCCTATATGTATCATGCTGGCAGGCCCTGTTCGACCCAAGGCAATGGCAGTGCGTACCTCTGGTACAGCAGGTACATGTTGCCTGCCGTGCCGCCTGTCATTGTCGTGTTTGCTGGTGATGCGATGTGATCTTTCAACAGGCTGCCTGACACATGTGCTGTTGAACACGTGACTGTAAGTGTGACGGTCGACTTGTGCCGTTGTCTGTTGGTTCAGTTGGATACGATGTCCCAGTGGAGTCTCTGTTCGACCTGGGCAGCGCTCTGGCAGCGGTGGGCACCTCAGGGGCAGCGCACTTCATGTTCTTTGCAACTGTGAGTGGTGTGCTGGGGTGTGGTAAGCCGAGTGCTCAATGTGCCGTGTCACATGTCCTGTACTGCTGGTGTTGGTCCTGTACTGCTGGTGTTGTGCACGCTGGAGCAAAGTGTGTGCCTCGGCAGAGTCTGGCTTCAGAAGTCTGTGCAACCGGGAGTGGCTAGTGGGTAAGCAAAATGTGCCAATTCTGTCTTGTCAGAATCTGGTTGAAGAGTCCGCTCGAGTCTGTGGTGGGGTCTGCTTCTGATCCTGGTCGCCAAACGTCAAACGAATGTGGTGTTGCACTGTTGTGTTGTTTTGCCGAGGCGAGCCCAGTAGGACAGAGGTGCCAAAAACAGGTGTGATTTGTTCATTGTCAGAGATGCTATCCAAGGAAGAACCTTAACCAGTGGGCACCACAAACGGCCCGAGCATGAAGCGAATGAGTCCCAGTAAGTCCACTTGCAATGGCTTACTCATTACGCACAGTGGCTTGCGTTTGTTCCTCCAGGTTGATGAGAGCATGCGGGCCAAGGGTGCGGGAGGGGGCCTCATAGCAGACGGCGAGTGCATAGAGGTGCGGGCGGGCATGTGGGCGGCACACAGCTTGGGTATGCAAGAAAAGTGGGGAAAATTCAATCGATAGGTTCCTGGGGTGCCATTCATAAGCGGCCCCCATGTGCTGAGACGTCCACTGCATTTCTAGTGGTTTTCATTGCTCTTGCAGAAGCGTCAAGCGAATGCACACCACCTATGATGGTGGTTCCAACTGCCACTGGTATGATGCTGTCACCAGCAATCGCTATGGAAAGGGCCAGGAGACTCAATGCCTGACTGTCCGTCAGTGACTGAAACCTGCCACTACAGCACCTGCCACTACAATTATCAACGCCAAGTTGTCACATGCTTTTTGTGCGTTTTCGGTTTCTTCCCAGGTGCTTGCCCTGCCCTTGGAGCGAGTTCAGGGTTGGGTGCTGGATGGGAGCGTGGCCAAGTCACCTTCAGCCATGTTTGGGGTCACGTGGGGGTGAGTGCGTGCATGTGGGATTGGGAGTTGCATGGGGGTGAGTGCGTGCATGTGGGGTCGGGAGTTGCATGGGGGTGAGCGAGTGCATGTGGGGTCGGGAGTTGCATGGGGGTGAGCGAGTGCATGTGGAGTTGGGAGTTGCATGGGGGTGAGTGAGTGCATGTGGGGTCGGGAGTTGCATGGGGGTGAGTGAGTGCATGTGGGGCTGGAAGTTGCAGTCAGCAATCAGGCGCGCTTGAAAGCTCGCTCGCTCAGAGATGGAGTGTGCAACCCAAAAAGTCGACCTTTCTAGGCTGACCTTTTCACACCCGTGCACACGTGCCTGGGTACAACATTTTACAACGGCCGGGTGGCCCGACCCCGGCCCCAACACTCAATCCGTGTGTGCAGGCAGTCTTGTCTTGTCTAGTACAGCACATGCAAGTGCCTTTTGCCTGGATTCCAGACAAAAGAATCCCCATGGAGACTCCAACTGCGGCCTCCTGCTCCCGTGGCATTGCTGAGTATCGCCCTTTACTTGCTCACATCTGCACAAGTCCACGCACATCGATTTTGTACAGTTGGCCACGGTTACTATCCCCCTCAGATTGCTTTTAAGTTTCTGCGGTACATCAATAGTTTTTCTGCGGTACATCAATAGTTTGTCTGCGGTATACATCTCTGTGTACAGTATCCCTTGTCCCTGGTATTCTCAGATCAAGTGCTGGCTGGATCCAGTGCTGCCCTTCGCCTGCCCGCATACATAATGACCACAATCAACCACGTCACGTCACCTGTTTTCCTCGAATTTGTGTTGAATGCCTGCGGTACATCAGATTGGATCGTTGCCGTTGCCTGCTGCTCTCTTCAGGTATCATGCAATCAAGGCGGGGCAATGTAACGGCGGCCCCCCACCACCTGGCCAGCCCGCCGCCAACCCCAACTTGACGGACGAGCTTGTGCTGCGGCCTGTATTGCCGTCGTAAGAGACATCATGACTGCACCACCCTATATATATGTGTGTGTGTGTGTGTGTGTGTGTGTGTGTGTGTGTGTGTGTGTGTGTGTGTGTTTGTTTACAAC
>QAXH01004553.1:68537-90257 GCA_004335635.1 Chloromonas sp. AAM2 | reverse complement strand
AATAAACCAGAGCAGAGTGTCGGCAAATCAGGCGATAATCTTTTTGCAAATATTGCCAAAGCATAGGGTCTCTCCATTAACTATGTACGCTGGGAGCCCTGATTTCCTGTAGACAGCCTTAAAATTCAGCGGCTGAGGTCTAGCACCGTGGTGCGCACATATCAGAATACAGATACTAGCAACAACGATCACATGCCGAATCAATAACGGCTGCTAATACTGTTACGCCTATGAAAAGTGGGAAGGCGAACGGAATGCACATGAGCAACTGATGGTTTCTCAAAAGCCATATGTTGGCTGGCCAGTGCCAGTCCACTATACCAATCCTCCTAACCCAATACCCCTAAGGTTGCTCCGTCGGCTACTCCTGGTAGTAGTCGCTGTGAAAGCCACCTGACCCGAAGGGTTATATATATATTATATATATATGGCTTTTGAGAAACCATCAGTTGCTCATGTGCATTCCGTTCGCCTTCCCACTTTTCATAGGCGTAACAGTATTAGCAGCCGTTGTTGATTCGGCATGTGATCGTTGTTGCTAGTATCTGTGTTCTGATGTGCGCACCACGGTGCTAGACTTCAGCCGCTGAATTTTAAGGCGAGACCCTATGCTTTGGCAATATTTGCAAAAAGATTATCGCCTGATTTGCCGACACTCTGCTCTGGTTTATTTGAGTGCCGTAGGGGGTATGTAGGCGATTATGCCTGTGTTATCATTACAGAGTTTAGACGAGCACTAGTAAACCACGACAAGCCCAAGAAGAGAAAGTTTTACAGAGGGCACTATCACCTCTGGCATACCCGATGATTCAACATCTACTGCGTCGCTGCACCGGACTGATATCCTTCAATGGCACAAATTGGTGCCAAGCGAGAACCACGCGAGACTTCCAGCCTATGCCGATTGAGGGGTTGGTATTCCCTGTAACTACTGCAACCAAACCAGAAGACAGGAGTTCCAGGCGGACAACATGCTGCTGAAGTTTTGATCATGGCTTTCAGCAAGATTTGCCTTACTCTGCCCCGGACATGCATAATGCAAGGGCGTACAGCATACTTTAAGCAAGCGGCCAGCTTGCCAAAGGCAAAAGGCCAAAAAAACACCAGAGCACTGAAAGACTTTCAGGCAACATGCGAGAAATGTATCTAATGCCGGCCTCCTGCACAGAGCAGCGCCTGCTGGGCAAGTACACGCTGCTCAGCTCAGTCAGACAGCCCGAAGAACAAGAAGTGAACTAACAGTTCAGATTGTCCCTGTGGACACGTCAGGTGGTGCAAGTCCCTTGATATGGTATGATTGCGGTGTGCATGAGCATGCATGATTAGTCTTAATCGCTCAGCACTGTAAGCACATCTCTAACACCACCTTAACAACCCCAAGTCAGATCCTAATCCACGCCTCAATTCCACTCCACAAACGCCAGCCTGCATGGGAACTTGGGCTGTATAGCTTCCAGTGCTGACATGGCGACCTTGCGAGGCACCCGGTCCATCTCAAATATGATCTGACCCGGTCTCACAGCACATGCATAGAACTCGATAGCGCCCTTGCCCTTGCCCATGCGAATGCCCTGTGGCTTGCGTGTGACTGGCACTGTGGCTTGGATACGCACCCACAGCGCTGCCGTCTTCTTCAAACGGCGCCGTAGCGTCCTGCAAAACAGGCAATTTGCAAATCATCAAACTGGAACTGGCTATGTTGAGCAGCATCTGGTTTTACGTAAGGCCGGTAGAGGCAGAAGTTGCAGCGTTGCCCCAGCTGGCAACTGAAGCCTTGTCAAATTAGATGTCTGCTGGATGATTCCACCATGTTGTGACACACCTGTAGCTGAGGTAACACTAACATCATCTCACAGGACCTGGCCTCCTCCCAGAGTCCCTTTCTGTCACCCATCTACCTTCCAGCAGAGCACAACACGTGTCATGTAGGGTACGGCCTCACAGGTCATGCATCGCCACGGATCATGCATCAACAACAGCTGCAAACGGGAGTGTAGGATCCGACAACAGGACTGAAGCAGAACTGGCTGCGCTGACCAAAGGTTGCTGGGCTGCAACAATCCTGGCTGCAAAAATCCTTTCCCAGTGCAAGCAATCCCACTGTTCTTACAACTGTTAATCTCAGCCACTGCCTGCGCTGCAGCTTTGCGGCCTGCATGTGTGCGCTCCATCCGTACAATGGTCGTACCCTACGACTTGACTACCGTCTTGGTCTTGCTCAAACAATGTACGTAATGATTACCAAACAGCTCCTCGTCAATCTCTCATATGCCTACATCAGGCCATGTAATTCACCAACCTGCGCACTGCCTCGATAGTGTTAGCTGCCACACGCTTGCCCGTCAGCGCTCGGATGCCATACAGCCCGTGCTTGAGCGTTGTGGTGTTGGGCATGACTGTGTCGTTGATGGCAGCGCTCTTCGGCACTCGCACACGTGACAGTGCACCGGGCTTGCTCATGTGCCGCACGTGCTGCATTTGAATTGACTGCATGTGCACCCATGTGCTGGGGCGTGAAAGTCCAGCTGCCTGCATGTTGATAAACAAAGTGGTTCGGTCAATTGTGTGCTGAACTGTAGTGCAATCTGACAGTGTGGCCGGTTGCGCACGAGCAAAGACGGTGAATCTGGAGTGTTGGTTCAAGGTTCTTATTGGCCATTGTGTGCTGAACTGTATTGAATTCTGACAGCATGGTCAGTTTTGTGCGATAGAAGAAGATGCAAGTGGAGTTCTGGAAAGAAATCATTGGCTGTGCACATGCTCCTGCCTTCTTTCGTCTCCTCGCCTGCTCATGCATACTACCTGCATGACTGCAGAAAGCCCATGTCTCCCTTGTTGTAGAGCGTTCCCCAGCCTTTGGCTAGTGGTGTGTTGAAGCATGGGCATGGAGCGACTGCTGCATGCCGGGCTTGTGGTGAGACTGTGTGTGGTCCACGTGCTGCATGGC
Source organism: Chloromonas sp. AAM2 (assembly GCA_004335635.1). Taxonomy (NCBI): domain Eukaryota; kingdom Viridiplantae; phylum Chlorophyta; class Chlorophyceae; order Chlamydomonadales; family Chlamydomonadaceae; genus Chloromonas; species Chloromonas sp. AAM2. The sequence continues at coordinate 87,310 of QAXH01004553.1, read as the reverse complement.
TGAAGCGACCCACGAGCACTCAATGCTGCTAGATTGCATGCAGAAACACTATGGCGGCATGCGCCGGTCAATTCTGAAGAGCTGCCACAACTGCGTTGCTGTGATGCCACAGCTGGAAAGGAATTTGTGCATGGCAGCAGGCACCGCAACAGCTGGGTGGATTGGGTCAGCAGCTGTCCATGCGCTGCCAGCACCACCCTCATCGCTGATGCAGCCAGCTGTTGTGCGGCTGATTGTCAAGGTAGATGAGTGGGATGTGGTGTGCTGCCGGTGGTAAGAGAGTGGCCTTGCTGTGGCCAGACCATAAGGCTATGTCGAGTGTACGCAGACTATCAGGCTGAATATTTTTGTGCGTGCCACACACCTGGTGTCATGCATCCAATGGTTTCTCTTGCACATGGAGGTGGGCGGCATGTGAGGTGCACGTGGGATCTGCATGCATCCGGCATCTCCCGGCTGATAACTGATCCAGCTCTAGTTCAGCGCTGTGTCAGTGCCACAAGGTGTTGGAGGCCGGATTTGAGGCCGCGGCGTTTGAAATCTACCCATCGTTGCGCCGCAAGCCCCGGCATAAGGCTTGATTTCCTCGCGATGGCATCGCAAAACCAATCTTTGCCTAGCAAAGAGGGTGCTCTGTTCAAGCAGCTCGTGAAGTTCTATGAAGACAAGCTGCATAAGAAGGCTATCAAGACGGCAGACCAGATCTTAAAAAAGTACCCCGACCATGGCGAGACATTGGCGATGAAGGGACTCACGCTCAGCAACATGGGACCCGAGAAAAAGGAGGAGGCATACGAGCTTGTGCGCAAAGGCGTCAAAGCGGATCTAAAGAGCTATGTGTGCTGGCATGCCTATGGGTGGGTAGCGCCGCCTGGTCCTTGGACGGCTTTCATGCAATCCATCAACATGAGACACTTAAAATCAGAGATTCACGTATAGCCATGACGCATGCCAAACTACATGCAATTTTGGTTGTGCTAAATACATATCATTGCCAGGGCATCCATGCTGGCCCGGGTATGGCTTGCAACAGCCATACTGTAGGCGGATGGGTGAGCATACGCCTGTGGAAACAGCATCATGCTGCCCTTGGAAGCTGTCATGCAGAGAGCTGTGCATACAATTCTTCACTGTGATCATGTCTATGATCATGATATGCGCACGTGCCTGCTATTCACATATACCAGGTAAGACACGCCTGAGCCGGGCAATATAAACTCCCTTGAGTCAAGACCCGGGCCAATGCATGCATTGCTTTTACTATGTTGACTTGCATCCTCAGGCTGTTGTACCGTGCTGACCGTGACTACCGAGAGGCTATCAAGTGCTACCTCAATGCGCTGCGCATGGACAAAGACAACATACAAATCCTCAGGGATTTGGCCACTCTTCAGGTACACACATTTGAGGGTATTGCTGTCCAAAACAAGGAAAACCTGTGGGATCACTGATGGGAATTATAAGTCGACATACGGTTGCAGAGACGGAGGCATGGAAATGAAGCAGTCAGAATAGTTCATGAGAGATGAGCAGGGCCATCCTGTTATGCAAAGGATTGGCCTGTACGTGACGAGCATGCCAGACAGGTGCTGCAAGTGACAGACTGACCTGCCAGCTGTTGCCGCTGTTGCTTTGCTTTTGCAGCATGTGGTGCACGTCCCCTCAAGCTTATTTCTGCCAGGATCACGCTCACTTCGTGCGGTTCTGGCTGTTGTGTAATTTGTGGCTGCTGCTGCTGCTTCCAATTATACTGCAGATCCAAATGCGTGATCTTCCCGGGTTTGTTGAGACCCGCCAGCGGCTGCTGGCGCTCAAGCCCTCCCACCGAGGCCACTGGATCACGTTTGCACTCGCACACCACGCCAACAAGGCCTACGATGTAGCAGTCCAGGTGGGTTTGATGCACGTGGTGCAGACAGGAGGGAAGAAGCAGACAGGAACAAGCTGCCGGACATGGTTATTGGCAGAGGCACGCGAGCAGGTTTTGCAAGCGCCCGTGTACAGTGGTGGAGTCAAGCTGTCTGTTTCGGCACGAGTGCACATCATGTCAGCACTGCATATGAGTTACCGCACGAATGCAGATCCAGATGTATGAACGGCTGACCTGGTCCTTGATACAATTCAGCTGGACACGTGTTGCGGGCGTCATACTGCGACAGGGAAACAAGCCACGCCTTGCCGGCACCAGCGTTCTCATCACTTGAGTATGAACGGCGGGCCCAGTCCGTGGTACAATTGAGGCATGTATGGTTTGACATGCCGTGACTGGCTGTGCTCCTGTTCCTGTTGCCCAGGTGCTTGACTCTTACGAGGGCAGCCTGTCCGAGGTCCCCGCGTCCGAGGCGTACGAGCACAGCGAGCTGCTGCTGTACAAGGCCACGCTTCTGGACGAGGGCGGGAAGCTGGAGGAGGCAATCAACCTGCTGGACACGCAGAAAGTGAGGGGGGTTGCAGGGCTAGGGCAGGTTGCAGCTGCCATGCAGCATTTTGTTGTGGATTGGCCACATGGACAAGCGGACCGCGGCTGTCCGAACCACAGGCTCAACCTAGTGGAATCAGCAAGTGTCATCTCAAGAAGGCAACTAGCCCAAAACCAGGCATGAGCGGAATGGAGTATTTCAAAGGCAGATGGGTGGATTGACTAACTTTCACTTTGCTTTGTTATTGGGATTGGATAACCACACAACTGTTTGGTCTGCAGCTCGCAAGCTGTGAAACCGCAGGAAGGATGGTGGCAACCCATGTAACTTTTTATCCATAAACCTTCCTGTTGCTCCTTGCAGCACAAGCTGAAGGACCAGCTGGGCATGCTGGAGCACCGGGCCTCCCTGCTGCTGCGCCTCAGACGCCCGGCGGAGGCGGAGAGGCAGTATCGCGCGCTCATCGCATCAAACCCCGACCACTACAGATACCACGAGCAACTGCAGGTCAGCAGTGCAGCGGATTGGTAATTGCAGATGTCGTGGATAGTTGGCTCAGCTTGCATCATACACGTGGCCTCTGAGCTACGCAGTCTCAACAGCCATGCTGATGATCTTGCAGCCATACCGTCAAAATCGCGTCCAACCATTGTTTGCTTGCTGTAGTTTTCTGTTCCGTGTGCTCCTCGTCATTTTGCCACTTTTGTTTTGAGTTTGCTAGTCTGTAGTTGAGTTATTACGCGACTCAGGGTCAACACATCTATCTGCCTACCCAACAACAACAGTACGAACATGCACGTTTGTTGAGCTGTCGTTTTGCTGCTTCCTCGTCTTCTCAGGCCTGCCTGGGCCTGCGTCCCGCCCCAAACCTGACTGCCGAGCAGCGCACCGGCCTGCAGTCCCTGTACAGTGAGCTGGCCACCACCTACCCCCGCAGCTCGGCCTGCAAGCGCATCCCGCTGGACTTCTTGCAAGGGGAGGCGTTTGAGGCCGCAGCCGACGCCTACGTGCGGCCCTACCTCACCAAGGGCATCCCCTCGCTGTTCATGGACGTCAGGCCCCTGTACAGGTCAGCAGCTAGCACTCTGCACAGCGGTTTGTGGAATGTTAGGGCCACAAAGAATGATTTTGCTGAGGCCAGGAGCTTTCAGGCGGGAGCAGCTGGGAAAGAACTGGTGGTGATTTATTATGCATGGTTATTTTATTGATGTTGGATGGTGTAGTTTGCCCAAGGGTCGTCCAGCTATCAGACTGGCAACCGCAACAGCTCAACAGCCTTTGTTTTGCTCTGTTGCGCCTTCACACAGTGATGCGTCCAAGGTTGCTTCCCTTGAACGGCTGTTCCTGAGCTACTCCGCCAGTCTGCTTGCGGATGGCTGCTTTCCTTCGCTGCTGAGCGCCAGCACCAGCACCAGCAACGGACATGTGGCGAGCATTAAGGAGTCGCCTCAGACCCGAGTCTGGGTGCTGTACTACCTGGCGCAGCACTACGACAGGCTAAGGTTGGTGGACATGTTGCGGCACATGCACATGTGCTGCATGCACTAAGATGAAGCATGCCCATGCCAGTCAGCACGTCCACTTTTAACTCCATAACAGTCCACCATTATCTGTTCCTTGCCCATGACTGCTTCGCATGCGGCCGTGGTAGTCGCTGTGAGCCTTTGTTTTACACGGCTCTCACTTCGTGCATGCAACTGCCAAGGTCCAGTCTAGTCCAGCTCACGTGCATTGCACTGTTGTTCGTTATTGTGTTGCACCGGTCTGACTGCGCCCAGCGTGCATGCAACCGCGCTTAGTCTAGCTCCTCAAGATTATTGTACGATTGCTTGTCCTTCCAGGGATCACAGCAAGGCCCTCACTTTGCTGGGCGAGGCGGAGGCACACACCCCCACACTCATTGAGCTGTTCACGCTCAGGAGCAAGCTGCTGCGGCACGCTGGAGACATGGAGGGTGGGTGACCTGTGGCCGTTGGAGGGCTAGCAGGCCATCAAATGTTACATCTGACTTGACAAACAGAACCGTGGCAAGAGATTGAGCAGGCATAGCATGCGTGCATGCCGCTCTTTGCTGGCACGCCTTGCTTCATGCTGTCATGCATGCGGCTTGTGACGTTTGCCTTTCATCGCCAGCCCAGCTCTAAGCCATACTCGGGCCTTTGGTTCTGCAGGTGCTGTGCATGCTGCCGAGACCGCACGTCGCGCTGACCTCAGTGACCGGTACCTCAACTCCATGGCAGTCAAGGCAATGCTCAGAGCCAACAAAGTGGACGCGGTGAGCGAGGGACTTCAGGGGATGCGGGGTGCATCAATGAATGGAGCAAGGCTAGCAAGGACACAAGTCTGAGCAAGGGAGAAACTGAGAGCTCTCACAATCCTGATCCTGTCATAAGGTCCCTATCACAGGGTTTCAAAGGTGTTATCAAGCTGCCACCTGACGACGGCCAGCAAAAGGACGACAAGGCCAGCAAGAAGACGACAGTAGTTCTAGTCCTGTCATAGGTTGTGAAGTACGATCAAGCTGGTGACAACGTATGCTGGTTCTCTGCCCATTGCTTCCTTTCAGGCCGAGAAGACCGCGGCTCTGTTTCTCAAGGATGATGCAGGCGGTTTATCAGCGCTGCAGGACATGCAGCACATGTGGTTTGAGGTGGCAGCGGGGGACGCACACTTGAGACGGGCAGAGCACGGAAGGGTGGGTACTGGTGGGGCCTAGTGCACAAAAGAGCGAGCATAAAACAGCAGTTGCTCAGACGCAAAAGGCTTTCCATCGGTGGACAGTCTATTGACGTACAAGCAGTAGCGGTCAAGAGTACGTAGCCTCTGCAACGTAAAGGCTGCTGGCTGTGTTGCACTGCGGTAAACTTTAGCTGAGTGGTGAAGGAGTGAAGGAGTTCTAAGCTGTCGAACTCTCAGCTGCCTTGAGCAAGTGTGGGTTGATAGCTGCCCGTGTGTGTATGCTCATAGGCACTCAAGCGGTTCCTGGCGGTGACAAGCCATTTTGATGACATCCATGAAGACCAGTTCGACTTCCATGGGTGAGCACGATACGCTGTGGGGCAAGCACATGCAGACAAGGGTTTTGACACATGGACTGCAGTGGGCAGATGGCCAGGGGCAAAGAAGCTCTCATCTCATGCATGGCACATGCCTATGCGTGCCATGCTTCCTGGAGCCTTCCCATTGTGCACTTTCCCTGTAGTTACTGCGTGCGTAAGACCACCCTACGCGCCTACGTTGCCACCTTACGCATGGAGGACCAGCTGTTTGGGCACCCCTTCTACCTCAAGGCAGCCAGGGGAGCGATACACACCTATCTAGCGATAGCCGACGCTCCTAGTGCAGCGACAAAGGTGTGTGGGCATGGGAGTGGCAGAAGTATTGGAACCGAACTAAGGATGCGGTTGGCAATTGGTGTGATCTGCTGTCAGTTGCCAGCTGTGTTTATGATTGGCAGGTGCCAAGAGTTGCAGCCCTGGAAGGGTTGGAGAGCGAAGTGGGGATGTGGTTGGCAGGGGAGGCTGGTATGATCTGCTGTCACCTACCGGCTGCCGCCGAAGCTTCGTGTGTTTGGTGTTGCTTGGCAGCTGCAGTTGATGCTGTGTTCAGCATGGGCAGGTACCAAGAGTTCAAGCTCATCCCTGAATAATGATGACAGTTTGTCAGCTTAATTGGCATCTGAGGCTCGGATTGCTCAGCCGCTATGCCAACTGACCCAAACTCCACGTGTGAGTCTCGTTCCATGCAGGAGGCTGATGAGGAGGCGTTACTGGCATCCATGACAGCAGAAGAACGGAAAAAGTACAAGCTCAAGAAGAAGAAGGTAAGGTTGATGGCGGTCATAGCAGCCAGTAACCTAATGTCAGCTGTGTTACGAGTCAGCAGAGCTGGTTGGCGAACTACAAATGCCCCTCTGCTGCGGGATTCCTACAACAGCAGCAACGATTCAGTGTCAGCTGTGTCTTGGCTCAGCAAGTTGCCTGGACTGGATATTTTCTCCTCTGTTGCGAGGAGTGTTTGTGTTTCACAAGTCCACTGTCATTGTTGTGTGCAGGAGGAGAAGAGCAAGGCGCGTGAGGCTGAGGAGGCCGTAGCACGAGCTGAAGCAGCAGCCAAGGAGGACAAAGCAAAGGCAGCGGGAGACAAGAAGAAAGGGGGGCAGGCAGCGGCAGAAAAGAAGGTGGGAATGGGCAGACGAGGTGGGGTTGGGGTGTGGGTGTGGGTGTGGGTTGAGCTAGGATGCAGGTTGAGTACGTGCCACAGGTGTGATTATCAGATGCAGCACTGCTCATTATGCATCCTGCTCTAGCTTCTGTTAGACACGATTGGCAGTGGTTTTGTAATTTTTGGGTTACTATCACAGTATGGCTGTTGCGAGCGCATGTCAGTCAAGTGAGAATGCTTGGACCTCTGCTTCAGCTGTTCTTTTCTCGTGCTCTCTTTTGCCCTTGCTGTCGTGCGCCCGCTCAGCCTTGCTTGTAGCTGTGATCGAGTGAGAAGTGCTGACTCGCTGTCCTGCTATGCTTTGCAGGATGCAGACCCAGATGGCGCCAAGCTAGCTGCAGTAGAGGACCCCCTTGCTGAGGCAGCCAAGCTCGTAGTCAGCCTAAAGCAGCATGCGTCAAGCGCGCTCGATACACATGTAATGGCAGCAGAGGTGAGAATGAACATGTGGGCATGGGGCTGGACTGGTGTACCAACCATGGATACACAAGGTACACTCGCATCCACGTAGGCTAGCAGCTTGAGGTCAGCGTCAGGAAGCACATGCAAGTACGCATGCAAACACCCCTGCAAGTCAGGATAAGCCATGGTTGATGGGCAATGCTACTGTCAGGCCAATGCAAGCGGTTCGCAGGCTCGTTGTGAGACTGTTCGTGCAGGCGGCTATGTGCGTCGCGTTTGCAGAGGCTTGTGATCACCATCCCAGGCTAACCCAAACCTTAGTGCTGCGCGCTGACTGCTGGTGCTCTCCGTGGCCCGCAGGTGTACCTCCGGCGCAAGCGCATCCTCCTAGCGCTAGCCGCGGCCCAGGCGGCCAGGAACCTCGCCGGTGCGGAACACCCGGACGTGCACCGAGCCGTGGTCAAGGTCTGCCGCGCAGGTCAGTGCAAACGGCTAAGGGACAAGTGCATTTCAACTGGCAAGTGCTGTTGTTGCGGGTGACCAGGTGGATTGTATGTAGTGTTATCCACCAACCAAACACAGAGAATTGGCAACAGGCTGTGGGGCGTCTACGCGCGCAGCACACAATTTTTTTGTGTACCCTCACTGCCCTTAATGACAATCTTCCCGCTGGTTTGGCGATGTTGCTGCCTTCAGGATGTTGCTCACTATGCCAGCATGCAAAGACATCCGGCTTGTCTGTTTGGTTCTGTCCGCAGCGGCAGATGCTCTCTCCGGCCCGCAAGCCACAGCTCACCCCACCGTGCGTCATCTCATCACCAACTCCCTGGCCGCCCTGCTAGGCCCAAGCGCAGACGTTGGGGCGTACAACGCAGCCTGGGTGGCGGCACAGGGGTGTTCCTCCTTGCCGCACCGTATGTCAGCAGCGGAGACAGTGGTGCTCTTGGGCGGGCAGGAGGCCAAGCCGCAGGCCGCGGAGCTGGTGTGCAGCGTACCCCAAGGGTGAGTGTGCAAGGAAGTCACTCCAGTAGTCATGGGTAAGGAGGTGACGCGGCTGCAAGACATCTTGGGTTCGATTGGATGGAACTTGCTGGTTTGATGGCAGGGATACGGTTGCGCCTAGAAAATGCTGTTACAAGACGTCTCGTTGCTGGGAATTGAACACTGAGGCCTGAGACGCTTTGGCCGTCCTGTCTGGTTGTATTCCCTGTTTGGCATGCAGTGAGAACTCTGAGGAGGAGATGTGGGTTCAGGCCCAGGGCCATTTTGGCACAGGAATAGCGAATGCAACATGTCACCTTTTGTTTGTTTGTTCGTTTGTTTGTTTGTTCGTTTGTTTGTTTGTTGAGAACTGGGCGTGTGGTGTGAGGGAGCTGGCCTTGCCGTATGGTAGCAGATGCAGCGTGTGAGTTGTAAGGCATGGGTGGGATAAGGCGCGTGATGGGTGAATGCCTGCAATTGGTTTGCCGGACTCTGATTTTCTGCATCTGACGGTGATTGCCTTCCTGGCTCTGCAGGTGTGCACCCGGAACACACGCTGAATGTGTGGCAGCATCCCAGCTGCTTGCCGGGCCTACCATCAATGATCCAGCAGTTGTAGAACGGTGGCGGGGCTTGTGCGCGATTGCATTTCCACAATCTCGTTACTTTGGGGGCGCAGCCTGTGTCCAGCTTCAAGCGGATTACGACTTTGACAATATGGCAGAGGCGTTTGGGAAACTGTCTTTCTGAGCAATGATGTAACGTTGTCTACCCTCAGGCCAGCAGATATGCATAGCCTCTGTAAAGGTGGTTCAGGGAGGCCAGTGAGTTACATCCTGTTTACAAAGTTCTGCGTTGTTCGCTTTTCGTTCTTCACCAAACACACGGCAGCAACACAGGCAGCAACACAGATTGTCTGTGCAGTGCGGTTTCATGCACATTGCCACGTCCCATTCCAACATTGACAGCATTCCAACCAGTGGAAAGACTGGGACGATGAGAAATGTTGGTGACTCCTGGTCACGTGACATGCATGATCTGATTTTATTTCACAGCACAGCAGGACAGCAGGAGCAGTTCACGAGTGTAATGCGACAGCTCTTGATACACCTGTTCAGCAGCTGTGCCTCCTGGGCGACATAGACGGCCAAACTCTAGATCATGTGCGCGATCAATGCTCTTACACGCGCAAGGCAAACACAGTTTGAACCTCGGACGAAAGAAACCAACACGCTCTGCTAAGATAGGACGTGTTCTTCATTCGTCACTCCTTTCTGCCCGTCCGGCACGCCATTTGAAGATTGCCTGGTTAGCCCAAACCAACAACAGCCTGGTAGCCTCAACTAGTTGTCACCCTGGCTTGAGACAGCCAGCTTGCTGCCCTGAAATAGAAGCCTGGTGCGTGTGTGTCATGTACATCGTGAACGTAGGATCGAGCAGAGCAGTCAAGTCTCAGAGTGCATTGCAAACAAACACGGATGCCCTCTGTAGCAAGCTTTTGCGTAAAAGCCATCGTCATGATGAGAAAGTCAGCCAGCCTATGCCACGCACGAGTGGTCCAGGGATTTGTAATGCTTCAAAACCAGACAGGTCGAAGTTGTCAACGAAATGTATGGGGTGTGACTGTATGTCAGCATCACCGAACATTCCAGAACATCAAGTCGTCAAAAAGTTTCACAGCATTCACAAGAGGGGAGGGATTCCAGCCCGTATAACCTACATGTTCATGCACACTTGTGTGGAAGTGCAATTAAGGCGCTGCATGCAGGCTGAGAGAACAAACTGCCACCACGAGAGCAGCCCTTGCTGTGCTCCTGGAGGGGACCTTGGGGTCACACGAGCACATGAGCGTGTGACCCGACTGACACCCCTTCGATGTCTCAAAGCCTCAAATACCATGTACACTCATTCTGAAGGTTACCACCAAAAACATGCCGGAACAACATACGCTGATTTGTCTGAGCATATCCCTTGTCATACTCAAAATCAATGCCGCCAGCTTGATAGATGCTAAAAATCCCGCCCTACATGATGTCAGGGGGCCGGTTGGCCACTTGGGTACTGGCCCACCAGGTCTGCGGCCAATGAGAGGAAACGAGGCAGGGCATGAGAACATGCAGGACAGATATAAAAAAAGCACGTAGGAAAAGGGTGGATGGGTACGATGCGGGGTTTCTTTAGAACGTGTGCATTTGAAAAGACGTGTGCATCGGGGGGTGGCGTTTGCCCTTTGTCCAGTGGAGGCTCTCCTGCTGCTTTGTTCGGCATAGTCGCCTCCTCTTCTTCCTCGAGGCGCTGTTAGATACCTCACAGGAAGTTGTCACAGGAAGTTGTCACAGGACTGGCAAACATACCTTTTTTGAGCATGCTTTTATAAGGCAGCGCAAGTTTGGTCTGTTGCCTGAGGGCTGCCTTCTGTTTGTGACTGACTGGGTGCACCGGCCTGGCTTGCCTTGCCGCTGAGACCGGCCAGCAACCTGGACCAGTTGTTGTGGACCATTTGTTTGGGACCAGTTGTGTGCTGAGCCTTCAACTGGCAATTGATCACTGCCACATGGCTACACACACACTTCGCACATGGCCTTCCCAACCCTTCATTTCAGTTCCACCTGCTGTTGCGATGCCAAGACTGCTCCCTCAACCAAGTCCTGAACTGCAGCAGTGGAGGCAGCAAGCAGTGCGGGCCTGCACACGCAAGCACACGCTTGATCAGTAACCTTAGCGTAACAAGGACAAGCACGGAATACGACAGTGATTATTGCTAGTGACCTTCTCCCAACCACCGATTACACGGGCACAAGCCGGGCGTGCTAGTCATGTCATGGTGGACGTATGCACAGGGACTTGGGGGGTGCGATTGTCATTGACATAAAAAATCAATCATGCTGGAGCACAGGTTCCTTCCTCCACAGTATTAGTCCTTGCACATCAGAAGACCCCTGTCAGTGTATTCGTTTGCCATTCCCACACTCTAGTTGATCTGTCGGCCCACCTGTTGAGCCTCCCGCCTGCCTGTGCCTGCTCCTGCCATGCCCGCTGCCGCCTGCCGGTTGCGGCCGCGGCACACAGCGCATGGGCCCGCAGCGCTGCCAGCGCCTCCTGAAGCGGCTCAACCAACTCCAACCACCGGCTCAAATGGCCTGCGGATTGAGGACAGGAATTGTAACAGCACACGCTGAGCGTGGGAGGCGCACAGTGAGAGTGTGGCAGCGTCAAGCGTCAGCTGCATTGCAACTCAACACACACCCTGGGCTGGGCGGCAAGCACATATTGCAGCAGCTGTTTGCCTTTCCCAGCCCTTCACAGGCACACCAGTCTCCTGGACAGGACTGCTGCAACCAAACAGGCCAAGGGCTACCAAATTGCAGATTGCAACAACAGTTAGCCTGGAAAGAGAACAGTTGGTTTGTAAGAACAGTCAGCCCAGGTTGCCATCATCTTAGTTGATGCCAGTGTTCAGCTGCTGGTCATAAAACGTTCAGAAGACTCATGTGATGGTGTGCCTGTGCCTGCCTTCTTACCAAGAGCCGCTGACTGCAGCAACGTGAAGAGGGTGTCCGCACTGCCACACACGGCCTGTTGGTGGGGCGGTGCGGCGGGATCGTCTCGTGCGGCCCAGGCCATGTGACGCTGCACGAGGGCCAGGGACGGGTGGGACAGCAGCCAGCGGGCAGTGCCCTGGGTAAAAGCCTGTCCAGTGGTGCAGCAGCCGAGGAACACACAGCAGTGAGCGGACAGAGAGGGCTGTCGACTGGGACTGTGAGGCGTAAACTTATGGCAGACAACCTGGTAAGTGCATGGACGTCAGGGCACAGGTCTTTGGGCATGCTGGTCCACATGCCAGCTGCGCATGCATCAATGCCTGCCTGCACAGTGCTGCAGCCACTTGAGCACCACTGTGTACCCAGGCCTTACTGCTTTGCTCAGTTGACCCTCTGATGCTGAACAACAATGCCAGCATGTGCCTATCTGCACTATCCTTGCTGCCATGCATCAGCCCATGCAGTGCAAGACTGGCAGCCCCTTGCTCCTCCTGCTCACCTGCTCTTGCTGCCTCTGCGCCGCATCGAGCCTGTCCCGGGCGTTCCACCGCCCCGCCCCGCCGCCGCGCGGCGTGCGCACACGCGCCATAACACCTCCCACGCCAACACCAGCCTTCCGCCCATCAGGGGCATTGGTGCCCGCCACCACCCCTTCCCTGCCACCATTGCTCGCATCTGCCCCCGTGTCATGCGATGCTGCCACATCCCTCAGTGTGCCCTCTAATGCTGGCTGCAGCTGTGTACGCACCACCGCAGCTGCCGCCATTCGCCTCTCTGCCTCACACCGGTCCTCCGTACTGCCTGACACCCAAGACACCACACCCGATGTGCCGCACAAGGGCCGTACAGCAGGGCTTGGGGTTGAACCAGAGGGGCCTGGGTCCATGTGGGCGTGGAAGCTGGATAGCAGCTGGCTGGGCAGCAGGCCAGACGGGAGCGTGCTTGTTGCCAACACCAGCACCTGACGACTGGCGGTCACCTGCAAGACGCACGCACACCAACAAGTCAGTGGCCAGATGTCATCACACAAACACTACACCAAACTGCACTTCACTTCAACTCCAGCCTGGAAGCACAGGAACATCGAAATGAAGGTGGCTATCTTACAGCTATGAGGGTTCAGTGAACCGTACACACTGGAATTCAATTGGCTGTCTTGAAGCGCTTGAAGCTTATTGAGGGGAACCAGGTGGTGGAGGTAGTTGGTAGTACTTGAAAGAGTCTCACCTCGGCCATTGCCTGCTTGAAAACGTTCCACGTGGGTGTGACGTCACATGTGACCCGAGCAGCACTCTCCGTGTTTGAGTGATCGCCGCTGGGCACATGCGTCAATCCCTCTACTGCCCACGCCTGTGTACACGCATGGTCAGCCTGACGGGTGCAGCAGGTGGCCATGATTATCATCATGATTACACGGCATTCGCAGATTTGCCCAATACGGATTGGTTCGAGTGGGCCTACAGTGTTGCAGCTGAGAAAACGCTATTCCGATCTGAAAGGAAGGAAAAGGAGTATAGACCGTGCGGATGCTTTCCATCCATGGACTTGATGCTAGTAGCAACATGCACGTGCATCCACCTTTGTTTTCGAAACAAGGATCTTCGCCAGTGTATGCTTTGACTGAGTGGGCCTCCGGTCAGTGGTCCGTCACTCACCTCTAACCCAGGCATCAGCAGCACCAGCGGGCTGTGCGCCGCCGCCCCACCCGCCCCTGCCCCAGCGCGGCACTGATGCCTATCAGTGGGTCGCCGCCACCCAGCAGCACCAACCTAGGCAGGCCGCAGTGAACAACCTGCACGCAAACATCAAAACTGTCAGTGAGAAAGAGGCAATGTGTTCAACGCAGCACCCGCGATTGTAAACGAATAGCCTGTGGCGCTGACACGGCAACGCATGAATGCAATATGCAGCCGAGCCAACACAATGTGGCCATAGGTACAAGCCTAGTGTACTTGACATCTTCTAACAGGCAAAGCACTGCCTGCAGTGCAAACAGCTTGAGCCTAACTTGTGGTTGATCAGACCTGGTGTGGGCCCCCCTCCGTCTCACCTGCGCGCGCTGCATGACTGCCGCCCCCGCCCCCGCCACCATCGCCATGTCCCCGGCCGCCCCGCCGCACACCAGCAGCCACAGGGCTGGCAGCCGCAGGCCCAAGCCCTGGCCAGGGCCCGGGACTGGTGTCTGCACAGTCGACTCAGATTCTGCTGCCACGCCTGTCTGCGCTGCCTCCTGCAGCCCTCCTTCCGGATCACCGTTAGCTGGATCATGCCCTGAGCTGGGCGATGTCTTCTGTGGTAATTCAGGTGCTGTAGCAACAATTCCCAGCTCCTGCAGAGCAGCTTCCAGCCGCAGGGTGCCGCTGCTCCCTGTGCTGCCTTGGCTGTTTTCAGTTACACACGCGGCCAGCTGCTGTGGTAGCACATGCGCCATGTGGCTGTTTGCAATGCGTGAGAGCACGTGCGTCAGGGTGGGCAGCAGAAGTGGGGCTGACTCGTATGGTAGCACACACCCGTCTGCACATGCACAGGTCAGGCGCACAGAGCACCACTGGACAGGCCGCCAGCCATTCACCGAAGCGATGCATTCAAGTACAAGGTGCTCTGAACAACGATATCCGAATCAATATGGTACAAGGCGCCTTTCTTTTTGCCCCGCTTTGGTGCCCTTGGGCTTTCGGCTTTGAGAATTTCTGGCTGAGACTAGTCATGGAACACTGACCCACCACCAAGGGAAATGCATTGCGGGCGCTCGAGCTCATGTGAGCTAACAAATACATTACCACATCGACTTAACAGCAGGGGAAATGCAGGGCAACCTTGCAGCAGGGCAAATACATAAAAGACCATGGGACCTGAAAGCAGCTTCAGGCCGCAACAAGTGTGCCCTGACCATCTGTTCAGTGTACCTTGCACAGCGCAAGCTTGCCCTGCATTCACCGACCATGCGCGCACCTTGGTGGTTCATCATGGCTGCTGGTTCACGGGCGGATGCGGGCACAGGCGCAGCCGCCAGCGCCGCCCACCAGTCCTGCGCCTCCACACACACGCCCCCCACCCACTCACTGACCACACGCACACCTGCGCACTGGGCATCTCCCAAGCCGCCATCAACTGTGTGTGGAAGATCCAGCCCATCATTCAGTACTGCTGGCACCATGTCTGCTGCCTCCGTTCCCGCAGCTGCTGCTCCAATCCCTTGACCAGCAGTAGGTGGCGCCACTACCCGTGGGTGTGCTGTTGTTGCTGCGTTCAAGATGCAGTTAGCAGTCTGCGCCGCTTGCTGGTACTGTGTATGCCTGCCATCGCTGCCACCAGCCATGTGCTCATCATCCGAGTCACACAGGAGCATACCTTCCTGCTGTTGCTGGTTCCCTTGATGTGTGTTGCCTTGCTGTTGCAAGCCTGAGGCATTGCCACCTTGTACCGCTTCTTGTGACTGCTGCTGCTGCTGCTGCTGCTGCATCTGCTGCGAATGCTCCAGTGACGGCTGCATGTGCCCTTGATTTCCTAGCTGATGCAGGCACGCACTTGATTGTGCTGCCTCCGGCAGACTCTGCTGCTGAGCCTGCTGCTGCTCTTGTACTGCTCCTGGGGCATGAGCTACCGGTTGCAGCGGCTGTGACCCGTCTGCCGGCAGGCGCTGACTGGAAAGGGTACACTGCTGCCCTGACGCCTGCACTGGTGTGGGCAGTGGCTCGCTGGGCTGTGATGCCTGCCTCGAGATAGCGCGTGGCACGTCTCCAGCCCAACCCCGCAGCTCACGAAAGAAGGCGGACAGGAAGCCGCCCGAGCGCTGGCGCGGATGAGGGGTGTGTCCCACACTGGAAACCGCGTGACTAGGGCTGACAGTGGCAGCGGCTTTGGTTGCCGGGGTATGGGCTGCAGCAGCAGAGCCACCCACGACGGGGTATGGGCTCCAGCAGCAGAGCCGGGGTATGGGCTCCAGCAGCAGAGCCCCAGCATCACTACAATTCACTGCGTTGGGTGGGGACCCACTAGCAGGCCCTGCGGCCGCACTGCCACTGGCTGCATCAGCAGCAGGGGATGGAGCAGAAGTGACTGCACCCGCTGCAGCTGGGCTCACAGCACCGGTACCAGCAGCACAAGGCGCGCCACCACTATTCGCAGCAGCAACTTCCGCCTTGATCGCAGGAGCTCCATTCCCGTCCGCCTCAGCGTTGTCAGCAGCCGGACTTCCTGTACCAGCATGAAAGTCCATGGGCTCCAAGTGGTCAATAGCGCGAGAGAAGTCCATGGGTCGTGGCAGGCTTGCCGGCACGGCCCCTGCACTACCAGCACTTCCGTCGGTATCTGTGGAACCGGGTGGCTCTAGCTGAGTGGGTCTGCTCAGGAGATCATTGGGTGCCACCCGCCGCGCCGCTGCCAGCACTGCCCCACAGCAAAGCGCCTGGAGGTCGGCACCTGCAACAATCGGGGCAGGGAAGAAAGGACAAGGGATGGAGGCAAGGCCGAGATCAGAACATGACAGCCGCATGGTTGGGGCAAGCCGGTGAGGGTGAACTCCACGCCTGGAATGCAACTCGACACCAACACAGCAACGCGGCAGCTTACATTCTCCAACAGCCCAAGCTCAAGAATCAAAACCACCAGGGGCAGTCATCATCACAGCCAACAAATGCTGCGATGGCACCAGATGAAACAATTAGTGATACTAGGGCCTTGGCTTCTGGGCTTTCACAAGGCGTGAAGACCGGCATCTCACAAGCGTCGAGATCGGGTGCACACGCTTCTTTCACGGGCGGGGTGCAGGGAACTCGCGCAGAAAACTTTCTTCAGTTGTTTGCAGCGTGTGTGCATCTGTGCCATTAACCCAACACGGTTCAACAACTTCGAGATCTCTGTGCACTTGCCCAGCACGTACTAACAAGGCGTCGAGACAAGAAAGTGCACGCCAACACTTCACAACAGGGCAAGAGTGGTGTCGGCGCTCACGTTTGGGCCACGTTACAGACGATGATTCAGCAACAGATTTGTGCTCTTTGAGCAGACTGCTTCACAGATCAGTGTCGCAGCAAAGGCTGATCATAGCCAGCCGCGATCCCCAATGCCATGATTTGTGTGCCCTTGTCGTGCGCACACTGACCTGCACAGCCTCGTGTTCTTTGTGCGAGACGCTGCAGCAGCGCTGTAGACGGAGGCGGGTCCCAGCCCCGAGTGAGGCGCGTAAGGATGTCCTGTCGGGCGTCTTGGCAGGGCAAATCGAAGGCGATCTCGCGGTCAAAACGCCCGGGCCGGCGCAGGGCAGGGTCGAGGGTGTCGGGCCTGCAGATCAGTCAAGAAGGGACTCAAGTCCAGGACCACGAATGATGAAGGCCAATGTACATTTGTTAAGCTCAGTCAGATTTCATCCTATACTTGGCGCAACAAATAACAAATGACACTCTTTGAGGCCAATGTCCAGTGATTACAGACCATAGTTTGGATCACTTTGCATGCCACTGCTTGCCCGCGACGCAGAGCAGAGTGGTGGGATCGCCTCGCGCCATGCAAGGCCATGCCAACACTCCCAAACGTGAGGCGTGTGTCCACCTGTTTGTGGCAGCGATGACCAGCACCTGCCCCCTGTCCGACATGCCGTCCATGAGGCTCAGCAGGGTAGAAACCACACTAGCATGCACCTGGTTGGAGCAGCAGGAACAGCAGACGCGTCAGGTCCCTGAAGGCCATGTCTGTGCATAATCTCATCTGTGCCTTGGACTGCCTAGAGCCTGTCTGACCGGGCCTTCAATCCTCGCATCACATGAGTTGGTTGCTCATGGTCATGTTGTTTGGGTCTCTTCAGAAACCCCAATCCTCAGTTGCCATGAGTTGCACTCCCACCTTGGCTGCTTTGGCTCGCCCACTTCTGCTCAGCCGCGGTTGCCCATTGCCATTCTACCAGATAGTACGCTGATGTGACAGTGTTTCACACTCGCTCCTACGGCTGCCTTCACCATCCGCCGTACCTGGTCAGACGTCGATTCGCGTGTGGAGCGAGCGGGCGCAAGTGCATCCAGCTCATCCAGGAAAATGATGGAAGGAGCGCGCAGAGTAGCCTGGGGCGCAAAGCATAGTCGCAGTCCACCAATGCGTGTGTCTTCATCACAGCTGATGGTAAATACACTTGACACGCTTCTGCTCTCAATACATATGTTCAAAACTCACTCACTCACTCACACACGTGCATCAGCAGACACCTCTGATCAGCATGAAGGTACAAGACTGAACCTGCACGTGAGAAGCAGTCACCCCTCACCTCTGTGAACAGCAGCCTGAGTGTGCGCTCCGCATCGCCCACATACTTGCCCAGGCAGTCGGCCCCCTTGCGCACGAACAGGCACACAGGGCGCGGGGCGGAGCGCGCACACTCGGCCGCCAGGGCGCGCACGGCTGATGTCTTACCGCTGCCCGGCGCCCCGTACAGTAAGATGCCCCTGCAGGCACATGCGCTTGTGCAGGGGAGATTCAGACTCTGGCCCACAGGCTTCAGTGGCAAGGTCTTGTTGGCCAGGCCCTGGAGCTAGGCAGGCCAGCTCAAGCAGGGTGAGCAAAGGAGGCTGGCAAGCCAGGTTCCTGCCATCTGTCATTCACCAGGTCTGCTGCCATCTACCATGCACCAAGTCTGCTGCCATCTGTCATTCACCAGCGGCAGTCAGCCCAGGGTGGTGTGGAGCTTGTAGAACAGTCACTCTTCTACTGTTTCCGGGAACAGCCGACAACGGCAAAGTCTTGATGAACTAATGCACTCTTTGGACAATAAGTGTTCCTGACTCAGGCTCGTGTCGTGCTCTGACTCAGCGTGCAAATGTCACCTCCAGTTCAGGGCAAACCAGCATGCCAAAGGCCCATGCTGTGCATCAGCCTCACCATCCCTCAGCAATTGCACCCCTGCCTGAGGCTCTGCAGCCCACTCCTTTCGTGCTGCACCTGCGCAGACCCACAATCAGCCCCTGCCACTCAGTGACTGTCCCAGGCTCCTCACCTCGGCGCCTTAACTCCCATCCTCCTTAGCAAGTGTGGGTGCATGAGCGGCAGCAGCGCCACTTCCCTGAGGCACGTGATCACATGGGGCAGGCCGCCCAGCGCCTCAAACCCGGGCACCTCGTCGCCCACCCACACACGCGGGCCCGAGCCCTTGCTCCGGACTCCGGGATCCTTGCCCGACCCGGTTCCCCCCGTGCGGGCTGCTATGGCCTCAGCCTGC
>QAXH01004553.1:49061-68527 GCA_004335635.1 Chloromonas sp. AAM2 | reverse complement strand
TATGGCCTCAGCCTGCGCCCGCCCGCCTGTGCATTGCATGGTGTGCACAGCATCAGTTGCACAAATAATGCATATGCAACGTACGGATTGGTGTATGTTGCACAGTACGGTTGCTGTCATGCCTGTGCCAGGCTATACCCAGCCAGACGGCCTCGCCTCATGCTGCTTAGTCTCCCAGCTGACTGTACACGGTTGGCCTGGTATCTCCTGCTTTGGCCATAGCATGCGCTTCTGAGTGTCCAAACGCCCCCGTGTGTTGATACACCCACGCTTGTACAGCGTCCCCATCAACACATGCCCACAGCAGCCATAACTAAGCAGCCAGCGCTGCGCACCTGACCCTGCCAGGATGATGGGCGCCAGCCTTGCCGTGTCCTTGGCCAGCCGGCGTGCTTCCTTCACTCGCCACTCCGCCTCGTCCACATCGGGGATGCCGCATGCTGCGCCCAGGCTGCCCATCATGCCTGCACCACCAGCCATCCCGCCACCAACCGCAGCGCCTAAGGCACCCGTGCTTACCATGCCGTAAGAGCCCCCTGTTGGTCCCACACCAGCAATCCCACCACCCATTGCACCCGACCAACCAGCTGTGCCAGCTGTACCTGGCGGTGCAGGACCACCAGCGTGTGCTGGACCGCCTGCGCAAGCAGTAATGGATATCCACAGTCTCTGGCGTTGCAGTTGCCGCTGACATGAGGGATCCCAAGAACGTGCCAGATGGGCCTTGCACTGTACAGCTTACCACCCCACCATGCCATACCTAGTAGGTCCTGATGCTTAAGCGTAAGGAGTGCGGCCCTGGCTGCAGCTACATGTGCAGCAACAGCTGCGGTGTCAATCCGGGGTCGCTTGCGCTTTGGGCTCTGCCTGTCATGTGAAGGGGCCCGCCGGACCCGGCTGCCTTTTGCAATGCCGTCACCATGCTTAGAACGTGGATCAGTGGGCGGCTGCAACACCTGGCCAGGACCTGCTGTGGCTGGCATGGGTGGCTGATGCAGCGTTTGATGGCAACTGGTTGGTGGGTGCTGACTGTGCTGATGAGGATGTTGCTGCCGTTCATGTGCAAAGGCATGGGCGTGCTCCGGGCAGGCCAGCACAAAGCGGCTCACATTGAACAGGCAGCTGGCCTGCATGGCGCACCAGACGTGATAGCTGCAGGTGCACTTTTCGATGCGACAGCCAACGGTGGCGCCCCGCCGGCCGCAGTGGGTGCAGCGGATGGTGCGGCCTCGACGTACAGCTTCTCCCACGTGCTTAAGGGTGCCTTGGTCGCTCTGGTACACCTCTGGCGCCCAGAGGGCACACATGCGGTGCACGTAGCAGGATGCATGAGAGCTGAGCTGAATAGGCCCGACCATGCGGCCCAGCACCCCGCCATGGACGTGTTCAAAGGCGCCACAGAGACCGCACTCCTGGCTGAGTGGTGCAACCATGTCAGAACAACCGTATCACGGGAACCTGGTTTGCTGGGCCTCAGGCATGGCTGCCTGGGAGGTGGCTGGGCCAATGGCCACCGAGACTGATTCTACCTGAACATTGTATGCATGAGCGAATGCTTGTAGACATAGCAGAAACAACAGTTCCTCATCAAGCAGCCTGGCTGACATGAAATTTGCATCGCCCGTTTTTCACCAACCACCTTGCCCGGCACCTGTTTGCTTTTGCACTACGCACACAGTAAGAAGTAGTGCGAGTTGCATTCTGATCAGAGTAGCGGTGTTGCTTGTAGCATTAAACGGCCATAAACAAGAGTCTGGGGTTTTCTCACGCAAGCACTCTGCAAAGGAGGGCTCTAAACCGCTGTACAGGTCAGAGCAAGGTGCGTTGGCCTGGCTTCCTTGCTACCGAGGCAGTAGCCCTAAACTGAGGCGGTGGTTCATTTCTGTGGCTCAACGTCTGGTCTGGCCACGCGTCGTCCTGGATACATATAAGGCTCTTTGTCTCTCGCACCATCGCAGGCTGTGAAGTCGTGGGATTCTAGACACATCCTTGAGCTGCATGGACTATGCGCAGACCCAAGCGGCTGATCCCACGGCAGCCTGGGCAGCATATAATGAGTACGGTTATGGCAACCAAGCAGGCTATGGTTATGGCACCTCAGCAGTCGGTGCCTACCCGGTTGAATACCAACAATACGGATCGGGGTCATTCACAGCTTGGCCAAGTCAGACACTGCCTGGCGCTGAAGCTCAGCCGCCTGTGCCTGGTGCAGATGCATCGTCAAGTCTAGTTTCTCAAGCGTCAGGCGCCGTGCAGCCCCCTCTCCCCTTAGACGAAGCTCCAGGCGTGAACACTAACACCGCCTCGGACACAAGCGCCAGCACCACCACTGCTGCAGCTATCTCTAGCACGCCGACAGCGATTACAGCCACGGCTACAACCGGCAGTACCAGTGCATACGACCAAGCCGCTTACCAGCAGTACTACAGCTATTACCAGGGCTATGGTGCGTACCCTCAGGTTCAGGATGCTTCAGCTGGTGCAAGCTATGGAGCATATGTACAAGCCCAGGCGGCTGCAGCAGGAGCAGCGTATGCCCAGGCCCAGGCAGCCGCTGCAGGCGCTGCCTACACCTACCCCCAGTCCCAGGCAACTACAGGCACAGCGTCTGCCTATGCCTCGTACCCACAAGGTGCAGGTCACCAGGCGTATCCAGGGGCGCAGCAACATACCATTCCAGCTGCTGCCAACACAGGCGTTACTAGCACAACCACTGCATATCCTGTCTCCACATCGCATCCTCCAGGCCCTCGTCCCCCGCCAGGGAGTCCACCCAAAAGCACAGGTGCAACACGCCAGAACAGCTCCAACTCATACAATGCTGTACCACCGCCCATGAACAAGCTTGCCATCAACAGCATACGTCCCCAGTACAATGTCAGACCTACAGCAGGGATGTCTATCGCAGGCGCTGCTTCTGGTGCCAAGCCCACTCCTGCCTTTGTGCAAGCTGGCCCCATGGCTACACCCAAATCAGCAGCTGTCAGCGTGTCTGCTACCTTCAAAAAGACTCCTGCTGCTGGTCCCGGCAGTCAAAAGTTTCCGCTCGCATTCAATGCCTGGGTCGAGCGGTGCTTTGAGCGCTGCCGCAGCGATGCAGAGCGCCAAGTGATGACGGGCAAGCTTACTAACAAGATCAAGTACGTTGAGCAGGCAGGTCGCATGTGGCTTATGGACTGGGATAAAGAACCCATCCCTGACATTACTGTTGATGACAGCTTGCCGTCACCGTCCAGCCAAGGCAGCTATGGTCAGGCTGGAGGTCTCCGCAGCAAGCGCAGCCGTTGGGAAGAGTCAACGCCAGTGCAGCAACAGCAGCAGCAAGGGCCTGGAGTGGGCAAGGCTTCCAAGAAGCAGCAGCAGAACGCCAAGAAACAGAAGCAGCAGCCGCAGAGCCCCGAGCCAGTGTGGTCGAGGGCAGAGTTGAACAAGCGGGCATCACGCGCTGGTCGGTTTGGCAATGGGCGAGCAAGACAGGCCCAATTCAATGGTTATGAGTCTGATGATGACACATGGGGTTCAGATGATGATGGATTTGCTGCAGCTGGCGTGGTTGTTCAAGGCACCAGCACTAACTTGGAGAAGAGTTACTTCCGCTTGACAGGGCCGCCAGATCCCAAAGAGGTTCGGCCACCTGCAGTGCTGCAAAAGGCCTTGGACCGGCTTGTGCTGATGATGCGCAAGGGCACCGCGACCCCCTTTTATGCAGTGGATCAGTTCAAGGGCTTGAGGCAGGACTGCACCGTGCAGCATTTGCGCAATGAGCTTGCGGTGGCTGTGTATGAGGCACACGCTAGGGCTTCGCTGGAGTACGGGGATTTGGCGGAGTTCAACCAGTGAGTGCTGCGATGAGTTTGAAGGAGGGATGTGTGTCGGGAGGGAAGGGGGACAGGATGACAGTGGAGACGGCGCGAAGGGTAGCAAAGAACGTGGCAGGGATTGATACCATCAGGGGTTGGGAATACTGGAGCAGGTTACAAATTGACTGCGGCAGGCTGCTGTGGTCACAAGTGAGCAGCACTACGTGTGTTATGTGTGTAGCTTGTGCCCTATTGCCGTTTCAGAAGTTGCTTTGGATAGTAGTGAATGGTGAATTCACAATTTCAAGTGTCCACGCCCTCACCTCTGTGGCAATTCTGTTTTTAAACTGCTCACCTCGCTGGCTCTTATGATCTGTTGTGTTGCGTTGCGCAGGTGCCAGACGCAGCTGGCCGCCTTGTATGCAGACGGTGTTCCAGGCTGCGTGGCCGAGTTCAATGCGTACAAGTTGCTCTACAACCTTGCCCATGCACGCTCCGGGGCCAACAAGGCGCTCCTGCACACCCTGCGCTCCGCGTTGACGTTCCTGTCCGCCCCCGCTACAGGCCCAGTGGGCGCCGCCGATGCTGCTGATCCGCAGTGTGCTGTGGCCAATGCGCTGAAAACACGCACTGCCGTGGCTGCCGCTGATTACCCCGGTTTCTTTACCGCATACGCGGCTTGCCCCAACCTTGGCCGTGCAATCCTAGATGTGTTGGCTCCTCATGTGAGATGGTCAGCTCTCAACGTCTTGGTTAAGTCATACAAGACCAATCTGCCTCTCACGTTTGTGGCTCAGGCACTAGGGTTTGTAGCCACCAAGGCTGCAGCGCAGACCGTAGCGGCCACTGCTCATGCGGCAGAAGAAGCAGCTGGGGCAGAGGATGCAGCGGGGGCAGAGCAGTTGCAACGGGCAGGAAAGCTGCAGATGGCCGGGTGCCGGCATGCGGTGTATGTGGGCAAGGCTGCGGCAGCAACCACAGAGGAACAGGGAGTCAAGGCATGTGAGGCGTGGCTGCAGGCGCATGGCGCGGTGCTCGAGACAGTAGCAGGTGGGTGCGACAGGGACAGTGCTGCTGCCACACGGAGGTTGCCAGTGTTGTGGCAAAATGGATGCAACCCACACAGTGACCCGTGTGAAAAAAATGTTAGTTCTGCTGCAACGGTTTCCTGTGTGACTTTTCCACCAAATCCAAATGCCAAGGTGGATTTATCAGTCGCGTGATTCGTGTCAGCATACACTATACCCTCGGTTGGTTGTTTACGTTTGATGCTCAATGTGCAGCAATGCTGCAACTTTCATTGCAATCTTTGCAAGAGTTTATTGTGCTGCCCCTGCTGCTGCTGCAGAAACGGGTGTGCCTCAGCTAGATGTCAAGTCCAGCCTGGGCAAACTGTTCGTGCCTGAGGAGCCCAAGGTCTCACACGGGGATGAAAACCTGTCGCTTGAAGACTTCCTCTCCCGCGCCTCAGGGCTTGGCGCGTAGTTGGGGTTGGCATGTGGCGTAGGCATGACAAGCAGCATCAAGTTATTGGAAGCACCAGCAACATATATGCGTGCAGGGTAGCGGTCAGCAGCTTGCAACCAGTTTTGGCAACAGGTTTCTGGCGTGGTAGCATCTCAGTGCAGGGGTCTCGTTTGGCTAGGGCAGCAGGCAGAAGCTGGAGTGCAAGCTGCAGACGTGGCCAGCACAGGTGACAGGGAGTCACAGCAGGTTAGCGCAGGTCAGTTCGGTTGGCCTGCGGTCTGCCGCATCCCCGGAGCACTGCCTTGCTGACATTGCCAGCTGGTCGTCAGGTTGTGCAAACCTTACACTGCAAGTGCCAGCATGCTTACAGCCCTCACTGCTAGCCGCAACACCACTTTCCAGCCCACGCCCACTTGCCATGATCTTTTCCTCGCTGCTGCCCTCGTGGTCCCATACCCTTCTGCACCGCTCCACTCAACTAGTCAGCCTTGTCGTAACCTGCAAACACGCCTTATATACACAGCTGGCCCGTCACATGCTGCCTTCACCCACTGCCACTGCCGTACATCACCATACCTCCAGTACACCTCCTGTGGCAAGCTTGCAGCGCCAGCAGCCGCTGCAACTCACATGCGGCCCTACATCATGGCTGCGTCAGCCTGGCTGGTATCAGCTGGACTGTGGCCGCCTTGCTTTCCAGAATCATGTGCAAGAGAAAGGCGTGTGAATCTAGACTAATCAAAGCTGGTTTACTGCACTGCAGGCGGAGACGGTGTTTGTTTGTTGGACTGATCCAAGCATCCCATCATCATTTCAGAAGCAGACCAGGCATGCATGAGGATTAGGAATGCATATTCACTTCTCACAGCCTAGCTCGCATCTGTAGGCATTCATGCATGGGTAGGCTTCACGCTTGTTTGCTTTTGCTTGCTAATCACACGCTGGACTTACCCTCAACCTGGCATATCTTCTCCTGCTAACCCTGGCGTCCCTGCACACTGTGTACCCCTTCCCTGTCATGTGGGCTATCTGGGCGCCTGCAAGCCGCCACACTGGAAGCACCCACTACCCATGCGGTTGCGCCCTCATCACACTGGTACCCCTTGCTGCTTCACACACATTCTTCCCTGCCTGTGGCGCCTGCACTGCTGCCGAGCCCGTGGAGCACTGCAGCTCCACAACACTGCCGCTTGCTACACTGCACTGCCTGCGCCCCAACTGCTGCTGTGGTCTACAGCTCTACACAATCCCTTGATATGGTGGTCGCGGTCTGCGTGGCGCTCTACACATTCATTCACACTCTAACCGTGCTGGTACGTGGCGTGTGCTTTAGCCTGGGGCGCATCTGGTAGCAGCTGTGGCTGGCCATCTTGGCTTTTCAGGCGAGTGGGGCGCACTTGTCAAGCGCAGCGAAGCGCAGTGCAGGCAGCATCAGTGGAGGCAGCTGGGTAGGAACGTGAGTGAGCCAAAAACCTGCTGCCATCAAAGGCAGTTGGAGGGAGATGGGGCTGGGTAGACAAAGCGATGAAGCTGTGCCGATCAGAGTCTGGCTGGTGCGGGTAAGGGTGGAGAGGGCTGAGGGCTGGGGGTGGGAAGCGCGGCCGGGGTGGCAGACAGCAAATTGGCCAGCTTAACACACAACACGCAGTGGTGGCAGTGGCAGTGTGTTGTCACATAGCCGCTCAGGGACAGCACACGGCGCAGCTGTTCAGCTCCGTGGCACCAAGTAGGAGGCGGCCTGGGCGCCTTACATTCGTAAGTATGCAGCTGAGGAATTCGAATGGACCTGTGCGTTGCAACCAACGTGCAAACCGCTGTTCAAGCCAGAAGCTGCGGCTGCAGTGCTTGGCATGTTTGTTGGCCGCTAATTGGTACACATGTAGGCTCCACAACTTGCACTGCAAGTAGGGCAGTGCAATTTCTAGAATTCTTGCAGCACAGCAACCCAGACTACTGGCTTGTGTGCAAGATGGCATCCAATAAACTGAACGGCTTGTTGACATTTGTACCACATGCACACACCGCCTGTAGTGGACATATCAGTTCTTGAAACTCTTCAGGACCACTGGCAACTGTTAGACTCAGGCGTATGCCTTGCCTGTCCAGTCCGTCGCCGTGTGGCTCAACATTCAATCTTGAGATGCTCATGGCTCCATCACGTCTGTATGTCAGCTGTGGCTAGTCAAACTCCATGTTAGTAGATGTGTCACGTGTTCGTCACTGCCGAGCACTGAGTAGAAGCAAGACATTGCGCCAGTCCTGACAACGTTATACCAGTGTAACTGCTGATGGGTGTAAGCATACGACAGGTGGATCCAAACTAAGTGCTCGGAACTGTGGGTATCAGCTTCGCTGGCCTGTAGCTGCAGCAGGCAACGGGCACTTTTTCAAAGCCAGTCTCAGCACACTGCATGGCTGCTGTCACACTTAGATTGACGTCAAAAGCTACATCAGTTTACTTGTGGCCAACCAACTGACCACTGTCGCACCCGCTCAGGCTGGCTGCTTCTGCATCATACACAGCTAGGAATTTAAGAAGACGCTGTAACTCCGTATCTGTCTTGACCGCCGTCTCAAAGAGAGGCACTACACCATGGCGTGCATATGTCTGAAGCACCTGCAGCAAATCACAGCACCTCGCCACACTGGCTATAACTACCTGACCCGCCAGCGCATCACGTTCACTTTCGTGTCACAAAGTCTTGCCAGGCAGTCAGGATCGCTCAAGCAGTGCTGATTTGCATTTCTTGCTGGTGCAGTGAACATCCCTCGCTGAGCAGTCCTTCCCGGACTGAAGGCCATGTAAACAACAACAACAACTCGAGCTACTTCTGTACCCCATAACCTGTCATCAACCCTCCAAACCCTCATGAATACTTGGCAGCTGAGGGTGCAGTCACACTTACACCTCAGCTGGAAGTGCTAGAGGCCATTGCTGAGAGCGCGGCTGCGTGCGCTGCACAAGACGAAGCCAATGATCTATAACCCAATGACTAGAGCAGTCAGTGGAGTGCTTGCCGCTCGACTGTACCTCTTAATTTCGGTGGTTAACAGGGGTCTGCAATGCCCCCTGCAGCTAAAGTCCCTATAAGCTGATCGGATACTGTCGCACCTGGTGCGTGATATCTTCGGCTGATTCAACACTGCTGAGGTACCTGCACAATATACAGGGCAACACACATTGGCTTGTTCAGCTGCAGCATCTTGCTGATTCCAAGGCATGACATAACAGTCGATTGTCAGTCACCACTGCTGCACCGTTGCCTGCTGCTTGACAGCCTGCCGCAGCTCAACTAGTTGCATTATGTGTGCGCTCAAATCACTTGAGCAGTGATCAAACGCATGCACTCACTGTTCGCTCAAAAACACTCCACTCCACGGGCGGAACTTCATCCGTGCCAGCAGTTGTTTGCTGGGGATGAGAATGGACCCTAGAATCGCAATCTGATGGGAACCTGTGCCAGCCTGTTGAGCTTGACACGCATGTTCAACAGCCGTTCTGACATGTTGCAAGGCTGTCTCCAAACGTGCCACATCACTTCCTGCATCAAACAAGGGGTCATCAATGCCAGTCTATAGGCTAGGCCCATGTGAGTGGTTGCCGTGTTGAACAGCAGCAGAAGCACCAAACTGACGCGGTTGTCCACGGACAGATGCCTCGCACACAAGTTGTCCCACTGCCACCAAGCCCATGCTCGTTTCACAAAACATTGTAAACATCAGTTTTGGGAACTGCTTCCTGGCCACCAGCTAGACGTTGATTCTCATGTCGCACACAGCGAGCATGTACTCACGCAGGTACACGCCCAGCACACACACCTATCTGCAGGTAAATGCCTGACACGTGGCCAGTAGCCAGCTTTGCCTCAAGCCGTGACCTCTCTAGTTCCTGCTGCGCAGCATCTGGCAGGTAGGGGTTGTAAGCCACCGTTATCTGCACCCCCGGCTCAGCATGCACTGGAGCATCTGGCTGTGGTTCGTCCGGGCCATGGTTCTGCTTTGACGTACGAGCACCAACCAACGATGGCAGGTTCTGATTGGTAGCGGGTGGACGTGCGCTGCGACGATGAGCAGCAGGCATAGGCTGCAGGGCTGGCAAGTTGGGTGCAGGTGATGGGCGTTCAGAGACAGCTGCTTGGTGCAGGCCGTGGTGCTGTAATGACTGAAGCACCGTGAGTGTCTCAAACTGTTTGCTCTTCTTGCCGCCCCCGCTGACTATGAGTATTGAGCTGGAGGTGCTTGCGGGCTGTCGGCTGGCAGGGGCCAAGCTGGCTTGGTTGCCTGGCTGCGCTGTGGCCTGGCCAGCCCTGGCTCGAGTCGTGACTTGAGGTGCTGGCCGAGACAGCCTGACCCGTTTCCTTTCTTGCTTGCTAGCGGCATGCTCAGCTGGCTCTGCTGCTGCTGCTGCTGCCCCTGCACCTGCTGCCGCCAGTGCCCCTCTGTCTTCATGTTGTTGAAGGCCCTGGCTGGTTGCAGACGTTTGCAGCACGTGGCACATCTGGTACAAGCGGTCCAGGCCAGCCTCACGGGTCTTTTGGCGCTGGTTCTTGCAACTGAAAAGGCAGGGTGGGGCATCTCACACACAATGATCCAGGCCCCTTGCCAGGACTGAACACATGGAATAGGCATTCGGCAAGATACGGTAGCATGCATGGGCTGCAAACTATGTGCTATGTATTCGTCATTTGTATGCGAATGCATGCCAGTCCTAACCACTCGACTCAATGACCAGCCCCATTTTGCCCACATGGTGCGCTCCGTCATGTCTGTCAATACCAGCAACCTGCGCAAGCCAGTGCCCACTAGATCAACCCCGGCTCTCTCCCAACCTGAAATGGCAGCATATGTCCAGTCCGGGTATCTCTCTTCTGAGGAGCCTCACTGCTGCATGCAGGTCGTCTTCTGGTGCCTTGTTAGGCAGGTTTACACGTGAGATGCCGTGGGCACGCAGAAAGGGAACCTGCTGCTGTAGCTGGGGGATGCTCGAGAAGAACAGCTCGAGCCGCCATGGCACAGCCATTGGCAGCGCTGGAGGAGCTGTGAACGTGCGTTTTGCGTTGCTGTGGGTTGTGTAGTTGCTGGGCCAGCGGAGACTGACAGAATGGTTCAAAGTCTGACCTGGGTGTAAACCAGGAGCAAGCCAGAGAGTGGTCTGCCCACATGGAAGATGGCAACCAAACTCGCCGTTAGTGCAGCCCAAGCATGTTGGCAACACATAACAGCTCATGCCAGGGGCCGCACATGCACCAGGCTGCCTTTCGAGTTTCCATCATTGTAGACTACTAAATGTGTAGATTGTCCAGCCCAGATTGAATGGCAGCCTAAATGTGAGCAAACCTAACCCTAGGCTAAGCAGCTTTTGTTTTTGATACTGATATGGCGTCATGACAGTCTATGCGGCACAGAAGCGGCCAGCAGATTGCAGTGTCTGGTTGAAAGTCAGCGATCGTACTGCGTCGAGAATGGGTGGCCAGGCAAGGTTGAGGCGTGGAACGCACCTGTCTTGTCCGAACACGTCGCTCTCCTACAGGCTTGCGTTCTGATCCACGCCCGAGCAACAGATACAAACTGAGGTAAGCTGATGTCGCAACCTGCATACGCTGATGTCCAACATAAATCCCAACACTAACACACCGGTAACCGCGACAACAGAGCCGTAAAAGAAAATCTGGAGCTAAAGTTTTTCCATCGGGCCTGTTTGAATGACTGCAAAATGCTGAGCTGCGCTACGTACGGCAGCACCACTGATGGCAACTGTGGTAGAGATCGCACAGTGCCAGCCTCCTCCACCTTGGCTTTGGGATGTGTGTCACAGTCACTCAATGTAGTAGTTTTGAAGAGCAGCAGCATAGGCAGCTGCGCCACAAGCGCACCCGGTTCGTTTTTGTGGGCACTCACGGACAGCATGCGTCAGCATGCCCAGGGGACCTGCAGGAGTAGATTACAAGGAGGGAGTGCACACCAGGAAGCACATTCAACGCAAAGATCAGTGATTTGCCCGAATTGCAAAAATTTCTCCCAGTCAAGAGCAATAGTAAAGGGAATGGGTGCAGGGAAGCCTTCATCCTACGCCTTGAAGTGATGCCAGGCATCACCGCCCTTACAAGTGCACAATCAATGTGGCCGATTAATGGATGTGAACCTGCCCTGCATGGCAGCGGGTGAAAAGAAGAGCAGAGAGCTTGAAGCTCTAAGGTTTGAATTGCCTGCCCTGTCATCCACTCCTGATTGCATGCCACATCCCTTCTCACACTCGCTTGCTAATGCATCCCTTTATACAGCCGACCTGACACTCCTACCGTGCTTGAAATAGGGCTGGAGAAAATAACGACCGAAACTTTTGCCGTGGCGCCGCTTCGCGGCCCATACGGGACTAGAGACCCCAAGATCAACAACACAGTGTAACCGCGACAACGGTTGAAAAGAAGAGCAAGAGAGCTTGAAGCTGAAAGGTTAAGATTGCTTTACACCAGGGCTGTGTGAGTGACATGACAGGACAAGGTTGCCGACAACAAAACCTTGCTTGTCAGCACCCGGGGCTCTCCTTCTTTCACGCTTGCGTTTTGGTTTACGCTCGAGTACCTGATGCGAAGAGGGAAGCGAGGGCCCATGGTTGGTCCCAGGATCAACGGAGTGTGACCGCGACCAGATGACATTGACCTCTATAACGTCGTACAAGATATTGACTGCTTTTTCAAAGAACCTGCTTGGCTGACTGCAACATGCTGAGCTATATCAAGTACAACTTGCTGGGCACAGGCGGGCAGGCACTTGCAATTGCCCAGCCACCCAGGCTCTGTCCTGGGCAGGCGTTCGTCTGCCAGACTCCGAGGCGCAACGGAGGCCAGGCCAGGCCAGGCCAGGCACTGCGTGCTCTGCAGCGCGTGTTTGTACCCAACCCAGATGAGCCCTCAACCCATCTGGCATTTGAGGTGGACGCGGCAACAGGTATCCGTTACAGTGTCACTAATGGCGATTGCGGCTTGCAGGTTCTGCTCTCGGAGTTGCTGCACTGACCACCGCGAATTGGAGAAGCAGATCCATTGATTTTTGTTAGCATTCTTCGGCAACAGCAGCCTGTGTGCCTCACACACCGATAGTAACGGTGGTGGTCACCCTGACTGGAGGTACTATCCTGACCGCAAACCTCGTTAGACCCAAAAAGGGGCCTGAAAACATGCATATCATATTATGGTTCAATGTTCATTGTCTCTAATTTGTCATGTCTCAATATACATAAGTCTGACGTCCCGCCCACGACCTATCACATGGTGTCAGACCTCAGCACACATCAGCTCACTCACACTGACTCACAATGGATCACATGGATGTTTCCAACAGTGAATGCTCGCTTGCTTTGTCTGTGTAGCCATCCGCAAAGGTCATAAGAAAACGTATATAATGGCAATGGCTTTGGTTTGCTAAGCGTGTCATGTGGCGGTGCGCAAGTTGCTGCCAACTTGGTTAGGAACTTGGGTTAGAAACGGTCATCGGTGCCGAGCTGCGCCACAGTGGGTCACATCAAGGCGCCAGGTTGCCACGGCCGCAGCTGGGCTCGTGCTGGTTTTAGATGTGCCGGCTGCACTTGAAAACCAGGTGTTGATCCACAGCCTGTTGTGTCTGCCGTAGGTGCTCTGTACACCGTCACCTTGAAAAAGCCGCTGGGTTTGACACTGCAAGGTGTGTGCAGTTGAAGTTTACATTCTCTCAATCTGCTTGGACTGTCTGTGCGGTATAGTGCACATTGGAAACTGCACAGGACTGGTGGCAAGTTGGAGACGCTTCACCGCCATGCCGGTGGTGTGTGCAGTGTGTTCATGGAATGTTTGCGTGCTGTCGGTGTGCTTGGTGGCCGTTTCTTGCAGAAGCTAGTGAGAAGCTGGTGATAGCTGAGGTTGTACCCGGAGGCCATGCTCAGCAGGCAGGAGTGGCACCAGGCGATGTGCTGCATGCAACCACCGCACGCGACAGAGGGGAGATGGTAAGACTTTCATACAGGTTCCTTCATGATTGGCATAAGGATTGGGATTAGTGGGTCTGAAGGGCTTTCGCGCCTTTCACCAGCAAACACTGCATTGAACAACTGGGGCAGAGCGTCTTCGTTACCTCAGGTGTGCAATCCACAACCAGGCTCAACGCCGACCAAGTCTGGGCAGCCGGGCAAAACTTGCCCAGGTCCAGTTCTGCTTAACAGAAGTGCTGGGCGGTGATCGCAGGCGAGGCAGGGCAACACTGGCTTCGTAGTGCCAACACTATTGGCTTGGTGAAACCACATTCACGCCCTTGGAGGCATACTGCTTTGAATGGTGGCAAGTTCTGAACTGAGTTGCATCGGATTCTAGGCAGGTTTGGTCGATGTGTGAGAAACGGGGAACTTGTCGTCTTCCCCTCCTCACAGCAGATGGTCTGTTTGGTGTTCTTAGGGAGGGGGGCTGGGCGTGCTGTGCGGCTGTAGCTGTGGATTAATCAGTGTGTCTGGCTGTGCATGTGGATTTGTAGGCTGACAGGCTGGTCCTGTTTGGCACACGGGGCGAAGGGCTGCGCACTACCTCCGCCGCCATCCGCAGCAACACGTGCTCCCAGTGCCCTGTGGCCTTGGTGCTGGAGCGGGCAGCAGGCGGACAGCAGGAGCAGGCACCTGCCAGCTGAAGCCTTTTGAACATAGGTCAGAAATGCATACCGGTCTTGACTCACTGGCTTGAGCAATGTGCATGCTGCTGATATTGTTGAACCTGCCCAGACATGGCTGGTGCTGAGCGGAAGGAGAGCATTGCCAATAAATATTGGCATGTATCATAAACTCCACCACAATTGCATTGAACGAATAACAAAAGAAATCTTAGCCTCAGAATGAAAATTTAGGAGGTGAACACTCAAGTGAGCGTGGCTGACAGACTTGTGTTTGAATTCATCAAAATCAGGATCCACAACACAGGCTGACGCTTGAGTATTCAAGCAGTCATTAAAGAGCGTTCGGCAATACAGCCCGACACTGTACCTCATCCTGGCCCTGATGGTGATCCGCTTTTTGCACATGCACATCAGAGGTTCATAACAATTACATGACCTGGAAAAAAGAAGGATGTTTGCCACTTCTGGGACACTTTTCGAGGACTGCACTGGAACCAGTGTGGGAACGGAATAGGAAAAGCCGGGTTCATGTCAGAGTAGAAGTACCGCGGTGGTAACATCTACAACAAGAACCTTGCTTCTCCTTCTCCCTGTCGTCACACTGGCTCCAGTGCAGTTCTTGGAAACTGTCTTAGAACTGGCAAAAATCTTTTTTTATTATCATGTACTCAACCTTGTAATCAATTCGCTGTGGGTAGTGGTGCTGTACCTACATAACCTGGTTTGCGACCTGGTTTGTACCTACCTGGTACCTAACCTGGTTTGTACCTACATAACCTGGTAGGTTTGGTTAAGTAGGTGACTGCTTTGCCTGTGTTGAGTGCTCCGGCCGGCATGCTGAGTTGCCTTCTTGCCGGATTACAGGAGTTGCGCGGTGGCGGTCGTTACGAATGTTTTCACGAATGACCACGGATCGGTCCGTTCTTGACAAGCACCGCCTATATCTACCCAATCATTTGAGGACACTCGTCAAAAAGCACCAATGGTTCAGAGCACATCAAAGAGTTACCTTGGTTTTGGGTCCCACGCCAACAAGGATCCATGGCTAGCATACAACGGGGCCTTGTAGGTGCCCCTTCTTGTGTTTACCTGTTTTGGTATGAGCTTTACACAACAAGTATTTCTCTCTCAGCACAACTCAGCAAACATGTAAGAGTTCCCAGGATATCAGGAAGAAGTCATCTCCTGATGCAGTGATGAGCGAGCAGCACAGCATTGTTGGAGATCAAGTGAAATCTGCTTTGGCAGAGAAATCTGCTTGTGCTTGCTTAGTTGCCAACCCAACGTCGCTGCCTGTCACCAGCCCGTCCGTACGTGCAGGGCTCGGAAGGCAAATCTGTTCTCAGCCCTCACTCCACCTTCCAATACTTGACTGATCATCGCAACTGCCAGCCAGTTCACGAGTGTGTCAGCCGCCCTTCTCAAGCATGACAGAAGTCAACCCAAGCATGACAGGAGGTCACCCATTCATGGTACAAGGTTGCCGATTGCGAGGCATGCCATGATGGAATGCACATGTGTTGAGAAACCTGTCGGACATGTGAACCGTCTAAAGTGAGCCGGCAGGTACCACCGGCATGGTGGTACGTCACCACGAAATCTGCTACTCGCGCCCAACCCTTCCAAAACCAACGCCCTCTCAGCAGCCACCCTGAAGTCTCTCCGATTGCTGAGTTGGCGATGCACGTGCATCCATTGTACATGCCTGGCACTGCCAAAAATGATTTTGTCAGCAGCAGAGTCAATTGGCTGTGGCCATGTAGAGCAGCGCTCATGCATGACTACTTGACAATCTCTTTCCCTGAGATGGCCCAGTCGCATATGAACACATACACATGACATGCTCACAACGATTGTGTGCAGCAACTGCGTGTAACCGAGGAGCATGACTCGCGGTGTAGTGTGTTCCCTGGCCATCACCACCCTATGCTGTTGCTTGCGCACACAGGGGCAGCCCCATGGCAATGGCCACAGCAACCAATGCCCGAGCCAGGCCATGCTTGCACCTGGAGCCCCACCTTGCAAACACCAGCATCAACTTGACCTGGGCTACGTCTGTTAGTGCACATGCAAACACCAACTCCCAGGTTGGCATAGTGTGCATGAACTAGTGACCAGACTGCACAGCCTCTTACATAGGTGCACTGCAAAGCACATCCTGAAGTGCTGCTATGTGGCCCTCAAGCAAGGCTGCATGCTCAAGCCAACCCCGGATGAAGAGCTCGCTGGTGGGATGCTGCCTCACACAAAGCAGCGGCATGCTCCAATACCTTGCACCTGCCTCTTGCAGAGCTTGCTGGTGTGCTGCCATCAGCAGGTTTGCTGCTTGTCCAGCTGTGCTGTGAGCAGTAGCCAGCACAGTGCTCATGCATGTGCACACTTGCACAGGCGAGGCACGCCCTGCGCTGCATCCCATGGCTCATGCAGCATTGGGCGGCACAGGTGCTGCTGGCTCCGCTGGCTGCTCTGCTGGTGCTGCTGGTGGGGGTGGTGGCTTGGGCAAGTCCACTGCCTCCACCAATGCCACCATCACGGTGATGTCATCCATCTTGCCACCCGCAAGCTGCTTCAGAGCAAACCGGCCGTTCTTGAACGATGCGCCCACAACCTTCTCCCACCAAGGCAGGTCAAGCCTGCATGGCAAGGCGTAATTGATCGACACAAACGTCGGATGACTGTGCACACAATATGTGCAAGCCTCTGCTAGACGAAAGCTTCCGTCCCGATGTGAAGCACATGTGCGTTTTTGGGTTACAGGGCACATGAAAACTTCAGCAGCTGAAATCGGGGTAAAGCAGGCAAGGATAGAAAATGCTCATTGTAGCTGTTAATTGACGTCTGCAACACTTGCGGCTGTGACACCAAATGACTTCACTAACAGCTTGCATCCGTCGTTGTTTTGCACTGCAGCAGCATGCCACTCCCTCACTGCCTGTTTTGCCTGATCACCACTTGCTTTGGTACCTCCTGCCTGCTTGCCTGCCTGCCTGTCTGCACTTACCCTTGCGAGAGTGCCTCACGGACATAAGGCGATGCAAAGTCATTATCGCCTGCATGTGTGCGTGCTGTGGCTGCAATCCTGTCAGCAGATCGCTGCACCTCGGCTGGTGAGCGTGGCACCAATGCTGTGATTTCCGAATCGTAGACATTGTCCCACAACCCATCGGTGCCTGAAGAGCATGGGCATACATGGGCACGGTGTTGGTACCGTGCATGTTCAGCATGCCACCGAGTATGACAATAAGCAGCTCATATCTTCAGCCAGGTGATGATAATGATGTTCATGATGACGCATGGCCAGGAATGCATGGCCAGCCTCTGCACTAAGGCCCAAGTCATGAGGTGCGTGAAGTTGGCCCTGGGCAGCAATCGCACCTGCAACGATCATGTCCCCTGGGGCCAGAGGAATGCTGTAGAGGTCAGCCATGTCAGCTGTGTCTGTGGCCTCAACAAATTCTGGGAAGGCGCCAAATTGTAAGGGACAGTCAAAGTAATGCTGCAACGGCTTGCTGCGTGCCACCACTTGACCTTGTCGTATGACTAAAAAACCGCTGTCACCCTGCAATGCAATTGACGCAGGTGCAGTCAGTGGCTTGCATGCATGCATGCGTAGGTGAGTAATTAGACATGTCACAGGCGCAGAAGCTTACCAGGTTTGCTGCTTCAAGCGAATGTTGCTCTGCATCGAGCTGCATGATGCAGGCGGTGGCTGACCCTGGAACCTTGGTGTTCTCATGTGCGGCGTGCAGAGCACCCTGCAGAGCAAGGCAGCTCAAGTTTCAGCCCATGCAACTGCAATAAGCAAACGATGGATTGCCGTGCGACGTGCCTTACCCGAGGGTCAACGAATGGCCGTTTCACGCCATCAGACGCAAACATCTCCTTGCCCTCAAGGTACGCACATGACACCTTCATGAACATTCTGGAGTAATCTGCAGAGAGACAGCATTGGCAGCGAGTTGAGGGTTGTGTCAGTACGAGCTGAACATGCCACCTCCGTCGTCGCACCTGCCGGATTCACTCCGCTTTCCTGCCAGCCTCCGACGCCATCAGCCACACCCATGGCGCCTCCTCCAATGTCACTGACAAAATAAGCGTCCTCACCGCCATAATAAACCTGTGCAGAACACGTTTGCTCAATCAATTTGAGCCTCGCCGAATCAATGCGTGCCTCTGACAGACAATGGCTCCTGTCTAGCTTACCTTATCAGGATGGGGCAGATAACACACAGCGCATCGCAACGCCAATGTTTTGCCTTCGGGCACTACTCCTAGGCCTGCGGACGCTCCTGTGAACCTCCGCGACACTGCGGATGCCTCAATTTCTTGAATAGCTGATGCAGCTGAGATCACAAAGCAAGCAAGCAAGCACCAGTGAAACAAATGTTGAGTGTGTCAACTACCGACTAAGACTAGGTCTTCTCAAGCCACTCACTGGCCGGGAGAGCATCAGCACCGATGTGGGGAGTATGGTGCTTCTTCCTTGGTTTGAAGAAGGACAGCATGCTGCCGCGCGAGAGGTGGGGACAGCAGACTGAGGCTGAAAGAGGCTGGGCGCACGGGCGTAAAATGCTAACGTTCACAGCACTGGGGTTAGCACTTGCACTCTGCCGCAGAACAGTTGATCGCATCGTTGCATGGGCTGGGCTGCGCCAGTGTTCTGTTTGGTCTCAAGAATCAAGGACTTCTTGGCTCAACCCCAAACAACAGTTTGCCCGTGTGACTACAATGGCAGGACGTGGGGTATGCCACTCTCTGTGGGCTCAGTGCGCAGCCAGCAAGGAAAGGGCACACGCAAGTTGAAACGTGCAGAACCGCTTCGTCTGTGGACAGGGCTGGACGCGGACGAGGGCCTGTTATGTCAGCCCCACTGAGCTCTCCGCCACTACCGCAGCATGTGCTACTGACATGGATATTTCCAAATATCTCACTGTCTTTGGTGTGCGCCTCACACCAGCGCTCATGCTCTCATTTGCCCTTACTCAACTACTGTCGATGCGTGTCAGGTGCTATGCTGAGCTGTGGTAGGACCGCCACATGCGGGTCACAAAAGGCAGGCCATGCACCACGCGTGCCATGCAACACGCGCTGCCATGCAACATGCGAGTGCAGAGACCAGACATTAAGCTACCTTGGCGGGATGCATTCACGCCCGACGGCTGATGTGAGCGACTCCAGCATGTCAAATGCCCTTGCACTGCATATGATGGTGTGCGTAGAACATCAGGAGACACAGCAGGCATGGCAGCCTGGAGAGCAAACATTTCCACACAGGGCTGCTATCATCATCATCATCATTACATGGCTTTTCATGGTTCAACCCACGGTGCTGCAGCTAGACACAATATCTCTCCAAGAATTACGCGCCTGACAACCACCAAGACACTCAACTACTCCAAGACACAAGCCATGGTGTTTGGAAATAGTGGCCAGGAACGCACACAGGCCATTCAATTGCAGGAAGGGCAGCATTCATCAAGATTCAGTGCAACAGGACACACAGCTCAGTATGCGCATACGGCAGGCAGGTGTCGCCTTCCATGACCTTCAACGCAAGGTGTTCAGTGA
>QAXH01004553.1:36037-48739 GCA_004335635.1 Chloromonas sp. AAM2 | reverse complement strand
GGCCAGCAGGCTGTAGCAAGGAGAGGCAGGGGTGCCCCACTCTCGACTTGGAACCGTGTTGCCAGAGATGACATTCGTACTCTGCACCCTGCTACCAGTGACCTTTTTTGGCTTAACGATTGACAGGGCTGCTATGTCTGACCATTGAGGCAGGCTATGCAATAATCTGGATGCGTGCCATGCAGACAGGGCTTCACGACAGGGCCCTTGTTCGCATGGCTAGGATGTACTCCGGTGCCGCCCAGAACGCAAGTGCAAGAAATCATGGTCCACCAATTCAGTGATTGACCCACAAGTAGCCCTCGAGGGGCTATCCTGTCTGCAAACTCCGTTGGAAAGGTCCAAAGGCAAGGCATTTCGCGGTAAAATTCCATTGGAACCTGCTAAGTCAGCAGCAGACAAAGGGTCCTGGTTGGCATGCGAACCGCTGTGCTTTCTGAAACCTCTGCTCAAGTGCTGCAAAACCCACAGGATGGTATGTGTGATTGAGGGCATGGTCAACACACACATGCAGTGACAATCCAGTAGTGTCAACACCATAGCAGTATGGCGTCCTCCTGACCTGAGTTATAGCTGGGCTTGCTTTGCTGCAAAGCGCACCTTCTATGCCGCTGGCAAGGAGCACAGTGCTGAACATGTGCGCAACTACTGGCAGTTGACGAAGGACAAGTTGAAGTTGAAGTTTGGCAGCTCGGTTGTGACAAGTCAGTTTTGACTGTGACCCTGACTGTGACCCATGAGACATGGCCTCATTTTGGGTCTAACGAGGTATGCGGTCAGGATAGCACCTCGAGGGGTGGCCACCACCACTACTATTCTGGTGTGTCGCAATCCCCTTCACAATTAGGTTGGACGGGTTGGAATCCCTCCCCTTATGTGAATCGGCCGTGCAGCATGAACATTGCACTGCAGTGCAAACACTTGTACAATGTCCCACTCTTGCACTATGTATTCACTTCATAAAATTCCTGGGGGTTGGCTAGAACAACTACACTAGAGATTTCCTAGAAATTACTTTGCTTATCTTATCTTAATCCCCACACGAAAGCATGTACGCGAAGCTGCGCAACAATTTGTCTGAAGAAAGTAACAAGTTGGCCCAGGCGCGCACTTAGCAAAGCTGCTTGTCTGACCAATTTGCACTCGGGACAGAGAATTCTTTCAAGAACGTCAGTGCTTACACCAGGCAACATGGCGCATGATGGACTGGTGGCATGAAGACCAGGAACCAGGACCATGCGACTCACTGCAGAGCACTGACAACACACGATCATCAAGCACACAAACCAACCAGTGTCTGGAGAGCACCATGCATGTGACACGTGGATCAGCTCACTCACTCAAGAGCTCTTGACAGCCACAAGTAGGCCCTTCACGATGACTGGAAAAAGCTCAATGGCTTTGGCAATGAAACACACACAAACACAGATCCCGCGCCAGGGATAGCCACATCATGAAGTTCTTGTGATAAAGCCAGCGCACTTGTGGGCAGTGCAGATGACAGATGGCCCAGGGCGTCTATGTAAAGAATTAACTAGTAACCAGAGCTGACGCACACAAGTGCAGCATACCTCATAAACAACGGATAAGTTATGTTTCCTGATAGCGGGCACTGACTGCACCAGGTAGGCGGCAGTCACTCAAACCCCATGTCAAAGCTATGAACGAAATCTCTGACATCACTTCCCTCACATCATGTGCAATCTAATGCAGTCAGATGGATTGCCATCCATACACCCATGCCATGGCAAACCCTCAATATCATACAAACAGCCACTCTAGCTTATGAACCATCTTCCAATACTTTCCAATACTTCCTTTTAACAGCTTGTTGTGAGTTGTGACTTGCATGAAACAAAATCTAACCTATTCGGAAAGTCCAATGGATACCCCTTTGTGCATACACCAGAGCCCCATGGCTTGAGAGGTTCCTGTACAAACGTGCAAGGTATTGCGACCAGGAATTTTCATCAAGGAGCCAGGTAGGCTAGCTTACTGGTAGGCTGGCACTACTGTGACAGTAACATGCCTTAAGCCGTCCCGTTGCTTCCATTGCTTCCATTGCTTCCCGCAATGGGTCGCCATGAAGTGCGGCAGCGCAACAGCTCCTGCCCTCCTGCCTCGCTGCTGCGGCGAATGGTGTGCACGTACTGGCTGTCCACCCCTGGCATGGGTATGTCGGGTGCTTGGGGGCTGCACAGGGACTCGACAACCTCCCCAGCTAGGCACTCAGCCTTGAAGTCAACCTCAATCTGCAGGAAGCGCAGAGTGACAAAGCCACGAGTCTAAGTGCCAAGGACACAGCCAAGCGTTTGGCGTACGTACGCACTGTGTAGTGGCTTGAACGAATCAAGTTCTGTAGTCTGCAAGTGTGAGTGCCAAGGTAGCGGCCACATGGTTGGCTGAAATGTGCTGTAAGGTGACTCATACCAAATCAAGTCTTCCTCACTGTGGGACTGACTTCACCACCGTTTCGCCACTTGGGACTGACCTCGAACAGGTGCTTGTTGTACACGTCCTCGGGCAATGCCTCCAGGGCCCAGGCCAGGTAGGTCACGTTGTTGATGTGGCCGTTCATGTCCATGTCGCTGCGCCGGGCCGACTGCTTGGTGCCATGCACCCCAGCGCTCTCATTGAACTCGCCGATCTTGCGTTTCGTCTGATCCACTGGAATATGGTGGCTGCAAAGCAACGTGACGCATCAAGGCGTGGCATTCTGTCAGCACAGGTATTGCAGACACTCATGCTGCTGCGTTGAATTGCACATGGCTGTAAACACCAGCAGATTTTTGCAATCAGACACTGCACAAATGGCACGCAAAGCGAACAGAGAACACTGAAATCCGTCTGTAGTGTCACAGCTACAGTTGCAATCAAACGCTACCAACAACGGGAGCGAACCAAGCTGAGCAATCCTTGTAGGCAATTGCTTGTTGCACCACATGCTGCCGCTGATCATGCCACGCCTCATCCTCAAGAGCGCACACATTGGTGACATTATGCCGCCAGAGGCCAACCATTTCGTCAAGCTACCTTCAAGGGCGTTCAAAGGAATAGAAAATGTCACATGTCATACCTGAGCAACTTAGTGACATGCCAACAGAGGCCTTCGTTAAGCGGCGGACTGGAAACTGCAGCAGCTCACCGGGGCGTGCGTGGAGTGAAGCGCATGAAATGCTTGCGGACCTCATCAGGCAGTTTGCAGATCCGCCTTGTGGCTGTGTTGATCGTGACCCACGTGCTGCAAGACGGGCAAATAAAGAAAGCCTGCTTGGTGCAGGTCAGGCAGGTGCACATGCTGCATGTGTGCAAGAACTGCTGTCCTCATGTCTTCCTGACGCGTTCGTAGTACAAGAGACACCTTCAGAAAGCAGAATGCACTAGATGCCCGAGTGCCTGCCAATGTTCCCAAACCATGGCAACCAGAGTACTGGAAGCAAGCAGCCTTGATGAACCCTTGAAACACAGGCGCCTCTGAGCTTGTAATTGTGTGCAGTAATCGCTGAATGCCTGAAGGTAGCTCCTCAGCATGCCTGTGTGAATGGCATGTGCTACGGTGTGACAGCACACGCTTCTGCAGCAGCTTCCCACCTTGTGCCGCCACCCAGGACCGCTCCTGTGGTGACATTCCGGATCACCCAGTCTCGCCGTGCTGCCAACCTGCCCTCCTCTGAAAAGTAAGTTTCCAAGTCAACGATATCTCCCCTGCGAGACAACATAAAGAATCAGTTTTCAGGCATGCCTATGACTCCCTATCTGGCAATAGGGCATCTTCGCTACGCTGGTGGACAGGATTTGCACTGAGGTATCTGGACAATCTTCACAGTACGTGTAGGCAGTGAGTGATATGAACTTCTATCAGAAGTAGTTGACATGTGCGTTCAATTCCCACGATCCACTACCCCACATACACAAGTGTGTGCACCCTTCATGCAGGTAACGTCTGCTACACAGTCATGGGCTGGCTCTGGCTTCCATCTGCAGCTTGCTGCACGTTTGACTTGGCGCATGTGCCAACGCTGGCCTTACCACTTTGGGTAGTCGTTCATGCGGATTTGCAGCCGCGTCATGACGAAGATCAAATCCGTCATGCCCGGCAAGCTGGCAAACCCATTCTCTGTTCTCCCCCACATGCCAACGGCATGATTGCCCGCGATTTCCTGCATGAGCAGGACGTGTGTGGGAATCTGACGCCATGCAGGAATCTGACGCCATTGTGTGTGGGAATCTGACGCCAAGGTATATGCAGCTGGTTAAGCTTAGGGTTGAGTGCAAGCCCACATTGGCCCGAGTGTGCAGCTCCTGGGGCTTAAAAAAATGGCAAGCAACGCCGTGCTTGCCTCTTGATCTTATTGAATTCGCTCACAAGGCGCAAGGGCAATGGGTGAGTGCAAGCTCACATGGTCTATATATGTAGCTGTAGTGGGTCGTGACAACGTGCTGTTGTACAGGAACTATGTGTGTGTGTCCACATGTCAGGCTGTGCGTGTGTCCACATGTCAGACTATCAGTTCCCGCAGGTTCTTGTCACATCGTGAATCGTGACTCCTGTGTGTAGACTGTGTGCTGTTGCGTGCGTGTTGCAAGCTCACCGGTGCTGTGAATGCAGTTGCTAAGAGGTTGACATTGTAATGGTTCAGTCACACGACTGTTGCGCTCCTGAGTTTGCAAGTCGATCTGACGGACATAACGCCCACAATGTGGCCTACCTGCAGCAGATTGCCGATAGTGACGATGGTTGTCTTCTGGTCGGGTGTCACTT
This sequence comes from Chloromonas sp. AAM2, assembly GCA_004335635.1. Classification (NCBI taxonomy): domain Eukaryota; kingdom Viridiplantae; phylum Chlorophyta; class Chlorophyceae; order Chlamydomonadales; family Chlamydomonadaceae; genus Chloromonas; species Chloromonas sp. AAM2. Next base: position 43,977 of record QAXH01004553.1, on the reverse strand, counting down.
CATAGCCCCTGATGCGATGCTGTTCTGAGAAGGAGGAGCGATCGGCAGGAAAGCTGCCGGGAGAGGGGGCGGGGAACTCAGGGATACAGACGTCCTTCAGAGGCGATGCATTGCTTTCGGCATGTTGCACAACTGGCGCAGCTAACGCTGGAGCAGGCACTGCTCTGCACACTTGCCCATGCCGCCTGTGCTGGGTGCAGCGCGCTGTGTAAGTCTTGCTTGAAAAACGCCCACTAGCTTGGCTACAAGGAGAGCGAGTTGACAACCCTTTCATGATGGGTCGCTTGTGTGTGCAATGTGGAGGTAATGGGCTTGAACGTGCAGATGATGACCTGGGGCCGAGGCGCAGCTCTCTCTTCCTTGGATTGAGCGATGCACTCTTGCCTCAGTGTGGAAACAGTCAAACCTGTGTCGGTAAATGCCGAATCGTAAGAGCGCGAAGCACTGCACTCAAGTGCAAAACCGTTTCAGCAGTTGGAGCTGAGTTGAACACTTGAAAATCAGGAAGTCTGCACTTGTTTGAGATGGTCTGGCTACAGTTGCTCCAAATCTACTATATCGTCGTCCCAATCACTGTCATATCCCTGAAACCAACCGTCGCTTTCCTCTTCATCCACGAATGCACCTGCAGGAGCACCAGCCCCAGGATTTTGTCTGCTGTTCTCCGCTGCAATGACAGGGGACAATATGGGATTCCACGTAGAGCTTGGAGGATACCGCCACTGCGCCTGGCTGTAGGAAGGCAAAGGCAGTGCCCTCAGCCAGGCCAGGTCAAGTGCATGGGACACTGACAGCACATCCTCCGGCCTGTGGCGCAAGGGCCTCATTTGCCAGTCCCCACGTGGTGCAGGCTCCTGTCTGGCCCCTGTTGTCATGCACGTTCTTGCTTGAGGGTGTGGCTTAGCAGCTGGCATGTTATAGTTGCCTGTGATGATCATGCAGCACAATAACAACACATTCCATGCACAGCACGGCAGATTGCATGCATCAGGTACACCAGGCAACTTCCATGATTATAGTCAGGAATTGAGCGAGGCTGATCTCTGAGTGTGGCAGCTAGGTTAGGATAGGGCGGGGTTACACAGCCAGGCACAATCTCAATGCTCTATCAACAGATGTGCGGCTGCTCCTTTGCTTGCCGCCAACCAGTCACCTTTTTCATGCATGAGAGCCTTGACGCCGGCTGAGTACTGGCTGGCCCAGCCCTCCATTTGCTGCGCAACGCGCATGAGCTGCGTGTCGCAGTGATGGCAGTAGTCATGATCTTGAAAAGACTCCCAGGCCAGCCGTTTGAGCTCCTTGATCTGCACATGGTGCATCAAATGTCATGAAGCACGTCAACATGCACGATACATTCAACTCTGACCAAAATGCGTGGAACTTGGTAAACGGGTGCATCAGTCACTGAGTGTATCTTCATACTCAAACGATTGAATGTGATGATCCGAACATTACGATGCATGGCACGCTGCTCAGCAGTATGCTGTGGTGTGCATGCCCGACACTCCGCTAACATAATTGCTCATAGATGGTGTGGTGGAGCATGGAAGAGCCCGTGTTGCAAACTGAGCGTGTGGCTTTTAATGTGGCTTTTGTGCGCCTGCTACTCACCTGGACACGCGCTGCACCCAGACGTGACTGCATGCGCTTTGTCTGCTTAAGCAGTTCCTGAATATCAGTCGCTCGAGGCCGTGCCTCATGCCCCTGCACTCGCGCATGTGGGCGGACAAGAGCTTGGTATGCCCTTTGCCAACTTGGTGTACAGTGCAACACTGGCCGCTTATGAGACCCTGAAGTGCCAGCGCCATAGAAATCAAGTATGCTTGCTGCAAATCCTTACATGCTGATCAATTCGAGGTCAGCCATCTCAACCGGCAACGTTCTCTCCCTGCAAAACGTGCGTGAGCAAAGCGGGCATGTCAAAGAGTCGCTCTCACCTGCTTTATGAGCTGTGCAGTTCGCCTTTGCATGATCCACGCTTCCTGATGCAGGTCTTTCAATGCCTTCTCAATCTGCACTCACGAGCGCACACAAGGGTCGGTCGGGGAGTGATTCACTAGCGACAACAGCGTGGGAAAGCCTGCAGACCCTTGGGCATGCTTCGCTACGAGAGCTTGCTCATCATGTGCTCCTGTACCAGTCACTTGAAGTTGTACTACTGGACAGGTACTACACTTGCGCAAACCCAAATCCATCACTTGTCTAGTTTTGCAGCTGTTCGCGAGACAGGTGGCACAGGCAAACACATACCCAATCCATCACCATAGACATCAGGCCAACAAGTAGTACCTTGATCACGCAACACACGTGTGGCTGAACTCTCAAATGTACAAGGTCTGTGTTCACACGGTTGTCCTGAGCTATGGGCAGACACACTGCTTTGTGTGGCTTCAAGAAAAGGCAGTACAGATGTTCTCTGGCCATTCGCTTCGAGCTCGAGCTGCCTACCTTGCCTCGATCGGCAATCAAGTGCTGCATGGATGCGGGTTTGAGCTGTCGGTACAGGCGGCATGAAGCCGGGGGCAGGAGCATGCACAGGCGGATGATAGTGGGGCGGTGCCAGGGCCGGTCAGCCTCATGCATCAAACCCCAGAACTTGGCCAGCATCATCTGCGTGCACAGCTCGCAAACACCGGCCATTACTCAGCAGCATACACTCACCCCTTTGCAAGTAAAGCATAAGAAGCGCCTGTCAGTCCTACGCCGCGCCTTGATAGGTATTCGATCACTTGACATCCCGGCCACTTGAAATCAGCTTATGCACAACCCATGGGCATCTACGGTCGCTCAGGAATCCAGTACCCCTGCATACCTATCTGATTGGTTCACGTGCCCACTCATCGTGGGTACCCAGAGCTGCGTGGGCCTTTGTTCCCGCATGGACTCACATGCAGTCTCTGCTCCTGCACGAAGGCTTGCTGCTCAAAGGGTAGGTGCGCCACACTCCGGTTGAACTGCCTTGCTAGCTGCCTCAGAGCCGCCACTGTCTGCCGCTGGGGGTCAGCTGTCGCTGCTCGCTGAGGGGCAAGTGCGGGCATGTGCTGGTCCTCCTGCATCACGTGGCCAGCACGCAGGCCCGCATGGCACTTGGCCAGGTGGCACGTGCATGCACGTGTGGGTTAGGGTGAAGTGCGTGCAGGTTCACCCAGCCCTGAAAGCACGTCTGAGGCAATAAGCACTTGTTTTCCTATGGCACACATGCCAGTCTTGTCAGAGCATCATACAGCCTTCTGAACACCTCTCAGTTTCCTGGCACGTGTTTGCTCTTGGCACATATTGCAGCCCCATGGCACACGATACTGGTGCTGTCAGAGCAGAAGCCCTGCTGACGAGCACAAACCCACATGGGCCCCAGTGTTCGGCACCTAGGGCAGTGAGTCATGACAAAGGACTGTGATGCATGATGTGTGTGTGGGCTATCGCTGAGTCACAGCTCCCGCAGTGTGTTGCATCACATCCTGAGTTGGCCTCTAATCCCGTGATGCAGACGTGCGCATGCGATCAACAGTATGAACAGGGTGTGTGCATTGGGCCTTGGACTTTCAGTGAGCCAAACTGCAGGAAACACTTGTGTGCTGACAGCTGCATGCTCTGAAGGTGGGCAAACATCCCCATGACCCTTACTGGGGCACAAGACATGTGCTAACACACCTGCATGAGGCCTGCATTGACTCCAAACAGCTCAGGACCACCATAAAGACGCCTCAGGCAAACCAGACTGTTGCTTGGCACAGTCTGAGACTGCTCCCCTTGCAGCTCTGATGCCTCGGGCACGTCTAGAAAGCATGGCGAAGCATGCAGCACGCGACGTCTCCGCACGGGTTGTGCAGCGGGGATCGCCACCCACTGCAAGGTGGGCTTGACTGCTTGGGCGATAGGCAAGGCACTCGCCATAACGGGATCCGCAATGCCCATCACTTGACAACTCATCGTCGCGTTTTCGTTCATCACACTTCCGTCACTTGGTTGGTCACAGATTTCACTCAACACACCCTTTAGTCACACCCCAACTTCAAAAGGGGCTTCCGATCATAGTCATACGGGCCCTCATCCGCAGATATTTGAACATCCATCATCCTGTGCACCTTCTACATCATATTCTCTTCTTTAGAGCGTGATGATATTTTAGCCTTGCCTGAGTCACTCTTGCCTCAAGGTGTAACAAGGTCGTTCGCTGTAGCAACACCTGCTGATTGCATAGCCCCTTGCTACCTCAAGCATAATGCCATTAACTATACGCTAGCCAAGCTCTGCACCAATACAACTGTATATATTCATTACATCAGGTGGGCCCATATGCACTGAGCGCGAAAACTAGCAAGCCATGCAAGAGACGAGGCTGGATACCGTCCCGACTAATCCTGAGCAACAGAAGGCAACTTCAAGGCGCAAAGAGCAAAGAACACAGAAGTCAAAGCACTGAAAAATGATGTGAAGACAAACCATGCCGTCGCTTATCTGCAGTCTGTGTCCAAGCCAAATGCCTTGCGCTGACGGCCAAACTCATCCTTCACACCCACGGACGGCAGACTCACATACATCCATTGATCAGCAGAGCATACACGTCAAAGAAATGACTTCCTGCAGAGTGCAGACATGACTGCATGAAGCGTGCGTCTAGCGTGGCCCACCGAAAGTAGGTGTAGGTTGAACATAGCACAGGTCACGAGGGAACCTCGCACCTAGAAGTAGGTGCTAGGCCTGGTTGCCATGACTGATTGCACATCAGATCCACAGGTGGCACCTATCACAATCACCATTCATTACAGGCTGCAAAGTTCCGCAACGAGGGGAGACACGTGCCCTGCGGGTGGCAATCCTATCTATTGGCTCAGTATAACCATCAGCTTCAAGATTGTAGGAATGCTTGCCTAGTAAGCATGGCTTCCTGGTGCACTCCCTCCTTGTTAGCAGCGATAATAACATGCTTGACAACACAGCACCAAGTATGAGGATGTGCTGTGTGCCTGTCCGGTGACTTATTCTATCTGTTTTGATTTCGTGATGATACATACGCTGTGCATAATTCACTTGGTCCCAGGGTTGCACTGTTTCCGGGATATCACCGCCCAAAGTATGTACAACAGTGCTTGCCGAATCTTACTCAATAACGACGAGCGCCAAGCACCCTTCTTGCTCAGGAAATGCTCCAACGACCGTCCGTGCTTGTCAATGGCGAGTGCACCCTTCCATATTGCGCCCTCAAACGATGAACCAATCGCTGCAGGTGTCAGCCGGACTTGGCCTGTCCCCTCGAGCTTCCCCTGGAGGGATCTCTGCTTGCCCTTGAAATAGTGCCTCTGCTCAGCCGCAGACCGCAGTGACTACCCTCCAAACTGTGCAGTGCGCCACTTCTCGGTGAGCAACTAGGCTGCTGTGGCAAAGGCATGCGGTATGCGCAGTGTTTGGCAAGGCATCAGCTCTTCACACCTCCGCAATGACGACCATGCCTGAGCTAACCTCAGCCAGTTTAGGCATAGCTTGACATGACGAGGGGGCTATCAACAGCGGATTCTGTGCCAGGTTATTATGAGGCAGACAGGATGCTCTGCTGGGCGTTGGTGGCCAGCAGGCCTTTTAAGCCAGACCATCACCTATTCGTCATCGTGAACACCTTCAAACACGGTGGCCAGTGGTCAAGCATCTGTAGGCTGCCTGGGACGCAAGCGGACTCGGATAGGCCGCAGGTACCGGCGGGTCTTTGTCCAGTCCCTTGTCCAGTACCTGCAGCGGCACAAGGTGAAGAACGTAGCACTGGTTCTTGTCGTTCTATGGTTGAATAATGGTTGCATAAAGTTTACTGATTACATAAAGGTTGCTGGTTAGTTACATTGGTGGCAAGAGTGTGCACCAGTGCCTCTTGATTCATAAAGCCTACCAGCTGATGAGCACGATTCATGGCTCCTGTTGCCTGACATGATGTTTGTCTATTCAGAGTGGCCTGCTCTGACAGGCAACAGGAGTGATGCAGCCGTGTCACCTGCGAACGGCCAGGGCTCGCCTCTCCTCCAGGCTGAGCTTCTGCCTGGGCGACAAAGCACAGGGAGGCCTTGCAGGCTCTGTGGCTGGGGCTGCACGTTGCATTGACGTTGGTTCATGGGCTTGAATGTGCTGAGCGAAGTCCTCATGAATACCTCCTCTCCCATGCCTGATATCCGTAGGAACTTCTTCCTGAATGCCTATCATCCTCAGCTCTGTCTTGTGCACAGTTGGTTCTGTGGCCGTTGACCTGTCATCATTACCAAACAGTGGTTCACTGAGGCTTGCTCAGGTGCTAGTCATGCCCAATGATGGCCAGGGTCAAAGCCTGGTAAAGAGGATTGTTGAGGAGAAGCACAAGCAGGACAGATGGCACCTCCCGCAACACAGGAGACCACTGCACCCTCCTGTGTTCACTGTCCCTGTCCATGTCCTCAGTCCAATCCACTGAGGTTGTCCCCTTTTACTGTCCCCACACTGGTTCCAGTGTTGTTTCTGTAAATTGTCCCAGAACTGGCAAACATCTTTTTTTCGCTTACATGACCAAGAGAGTCATCAGAGAGACCAAGAGAGTCATGATGCTTACATGACCAAGAGAGTCATCAGAGATTCATCAGAGTCAGGGTTGGTCGAGATGTCACTACCACTTGTTAGCATGTAGCACCCTCACCTCACCTGAGTTGGAACTTGCCGGGAATTAAGAGTATCAGCACAAGCGTTAACACCGCAAGACCCAGAATGCGACTGGAGTGGCCCAGGCACCCTCGGCGCAGCGCAGGGCGGTTAAATGGCGGTCTAGAGCGCAACAAGCTGTGCATCTTGTCAACACTAGCAACGGGTGTAGCGCGGCAACTAACATGAGCTCTGTGTGAAGGCACTGGTCAGGCTTGGCACGATACTGATGACTGTGTGATGCCATGGAGATCGTCTCGCGGACCAAGACGGGACCGTCCAAGAATTACAGCTAGCATAGGACCGTCCAAGAGACTGTCCACGTCCAAGGTAGGCCAAGCCGACGCTTGCAGGCAGCAAGTGGGCAACACAAGCCGTGGTACGCGATGAAGACGCCGCAGGGTTTGGCAATCGTCTTTCGCAGCCCCGCTAAGAGAGTTTGTCACATCGGATTTGGGACTTTGTTCAGCCGGATCCACCGAGACTCGTAGACCTCGAACACGGGCAAACTAAGATGAACTGAAGAACGTACGCGATGGCATCGTAACGACAAGTCACAGGTCAGGCTCAATTCGGATCATAAACTCGTTGACGCGAGGAGGCAGGCCCAAGCGTGTCTTTTGATGCAAACGAGAGTAGCCGGCCAGAAAAAACAGTTTGCCAGTTCTGGGACAATTCCTGTCAATGCCGCCAGGAACCAGTGTTGATGATGTGTGTTGTAGTTGCAAAGTGTGATTGGGTATTTGGGGGGGAAAAACGGGCGATGTCCTGGCGGTGTAGCTCAAACTCTGTCTGTAAGTGGTCCAACACTGGCTGTATGCTGGTGCCATCACTGTCCGATTGCATCAGCCATCCACCTGAGCCATCCACCGGATGGATGAAAGGGCGTGGCAGCTACCCCCATGTTCAGGGCAGGGGTATGGCTCAGCTGATGCAATCGGACAGTGATGGCACCAGCATGCAGCCAGTGTTGGACCACTTACAGACAGAGTTTGAGCTACACCGCCAGGACATCGCCCGTTGTTTTTTCCAAAGCATACCCAATCACACTTTGCAACTACAACACACAGCACCAGCACTGGTTCCTGGCGGTATTGACAGCCGGTGGATGTTGGTATCTCCTACAGTGTTGACCCTACAGTGTTGACTCTATTCTTGGCTGTTGCAGGAAGTGGGCCGCGTGCTGGGCTGAGCCATGCCAGCACAACCACCACACCATGCCGGCACATTAGGGAGGGCATCGTCCGAACCTGCTGGCAACAAGTTCTGCTAGCAGTTGACTCGGAGAT
>QAXH01004553.1:24858-35007 GCA_004335635.1 Chloromonas sp. AAM2 | reverse complement strand
CCACTGTGTGTGTGTGTGTGTGTGTGTGTGTGTGTGTGTGTGTGTGTGTGTGTGTGTGCTTACATCTGTATCGTCCCAGAACTGGCAGACTTTTTTTTGCAGTACGTGCGCCTCCAGCAATGGCAGTGCCAAGACAGTGGGCTGTGCCAAGACGGTGGAGGACCGGTGAGCCATCACCATCAGGGTTTTTGCAGCGTAGGCCGTGTCTCACCTTTATGCCTGTTCTTAGGTTGTGCTGCTGCGGACAAGGCCATTCAACCTGCTTGGGCCTGGTGGTGAGGTCGGCGCGCAACTTGTAGATCGGTCAGTCAAACCCTGATGTGTTTGGGATTCGCTGGCTACATTCTGGACCTCCGCTGGCTACAAGTCTAACATGGTGACTCAGTGATGCTGCAAACGCAGGTAGGCAGAACCTTGCTGAGCGATTTCAAGACTTCGGAGCGTGCGGAGACAAAATAGGTGAAATCAAAATAGATGAACCCTGGTGCGAAAGCATCCAAACATTGTAATCACTTGAAGTGAAGTGAAGCGAAAGCATCCAAACATAGTCCAAAAACGTAGTCCAAAAGTAGTCCCAAGCAAGAGTGCGTCCAGGCTTGAATCAGGCGTGAATCGATGACATCACTCTGGTCAATGACGTGACAGACACACAGCCTGATCCCAGTTCTAGTGCAGATCAGCCATCAACCAGTGCCTTGATACACAGCAAAGTGTGGCTGGCACATCGAGCTTTAGTTGCAAGAATGATCTTTTAGTGGCTGCAAAGACTAACAGTGGAGATGGTGACAGAGGTGACCAGGCGTTGGGTGATGAACAGGCAGAATGGCGGGCTACGCTGCCACCAGCACCAGCACCGCCACCAGCACCAGCAGTGACCAACTGTTCAGTAAGCACCGCACTGGGTGAGACAGAGACAGGAGCGATGACCCTGAGTAAGGCAACAGGAGTGGGGAGGTGTGCAATCAGCCAACGGGTTCTCGGGTGTGACCTACATTAGGCGGCATGTGTCTAGTGCCCAATGAAGCGCTGCGGCTGTCTCAGTCGGGGGGTGGAGGGCTTGGCTACCTCCCCAAGAAGGCGGGTGACCAGTAGTACAAAACCGAAGCTGGTTAGTGGTTCGGGGATTCTCTGCGATGCCTTCCTTTTGATTCAACATGTACAAGGGGATCCCTGTGGCACCTTGCCATGCTCAGCAGGCAGGAGTGGCACCAGGCGACGTGCTGCATGCAACCACCGCACGTGACAGAGGTTCCTTAATATCTAAAGCAATATTGAACTGGGTGTGTTGAAAGAATGTATGTGTAGCAAGGCCAAAGGCTGTGTGCTCCCAGAAAACTAACGGCTAGCTGGCATTGTGAACCCAGACTAGGCATGATCACAGTGAGTCAGGCCAGGTCAGAGGCTGCTCAAACCAGCATGAAAGCGTTAGAGTAGGCGGTCATGAAAAGCCAACATTCTTGCCCTCTGCGGGAGCGCCAGTGAGCCTTGACTGCAGTGTCACCCTGAATTCCCTCTGACGAAGCCTTGACGAGCCTCAAACCTCAAACCATCCAAGTGCAACATGGCAGAGATGGTCACTGCCAGTGGCTGGTCAGGGCCCAACGCTGATGCCGGTTGACTACAACGCAGTGCAGCGGACAGCTCCAGACAGCCCTTGTGTTGTGGCGCCTGCGCGTCAGGGGGGAAATGCAAGACATGTTCGGTGTCATTGGCTCAGAAGATCATCACATCAGAGTTTGATGCTAGCTCTTGCAGCTAATCCAGTGTTTCCTGTCTCGCAACTTTGCTTGCATGCGATGAGCCGCAGATGGTCCACTGGTTATAGTTCATGCTGTTCGTCATGTTGCGCTTGCTCAGCTGTTATGCTACAGTAGGTGATCTGTCATGTCGTACCACGGTAAGGTCATTGGTTTAGGTCATCCAAATCTCCACGCGGCAGCATGCTGCCACAGCTCATGTTCTGCTCATTCAACGTGCACGTCCCATGAACACCATGCCTGCTATGTCGCCGCATAGCAGCATCAACCGCTGTGTCCCTCGCTGACAATACCTTCTCCGAAAGCAGCCATCAAGGCTAGATAAGCCCAGCAGCATGTCATGCAGTTCTCACCTCGTGGGCAATGTAAGCACTGGGCTGCGCCTTCGCCAGAGAAAGAGTTCTCAAAGCAAGGGACGCACTCAGTGCTACCTGCAGGGCAGGCAACAGAAGAAAGGCCTGTAACCCCCTTGTAGGCAGTTCCGCATAACTCCAGAAGCCCAGTGTTAGTTCGGCTTGGGCTCAAGCTACATTGCTGAGGCATGTCTTTCTGTGATCATAGCTTGTCTTGCGCTCAATGCCCTTGTGATTGATGGTGTTCGATTGGCATACAGCTGTGATAGCATGCCAACTCTTGGTGTTAACTGTTGACCTTCATTGATTCTGGTTAGGTGGCATGCCTGACACTTCCAGCGTCAAACGTTTGCTTTTTGCAACTGTTCCAGCCCCAGAGGGCCAGCAGGCTGTAGCAAGGAGAGGCAGGGGTGCCCCACTCTCAACATGGAACCGTGTTGTCAGTGATGATATTCGTACTTTGCACCCTGCTACCAGTGAGCTTTCTTGGCTTAACGATTGTCAGGCGCGTAATTCTTGGAGAGATTTTGTGTCTAGCTGCAGTACCGTGGGTTAAACCATGAAAAGCCATGTAATGATGATGATGCTTGGTTCTGGATCATTTGTTCATTGCTTCATTTATTCATTGGTGCTGGTTCTGCGTGCATGTTACAAGGGAGTGCACATGTTACTGACAAGATGTCAACAAGGAGTGTCCGCCTCAAAGCTTCGCAAACTTGCTGAGATTGCCCTGTGCTCGAGGGAGGCGGGGCATTGTGCTTTGTGGGGACCTCGTCATGTGATGAAACTCTATCATTTCTGGACTTTAACCTTTTGCATGATATGAGCGATTGCAAAGCAGCCAGAAAGTATGTGGAGCTTCCACTGAGCTTCAGGTTGCACAGTCTGATCAGCTGTTCTTCAATACTCTGTGATCACGGCACGCTGTGTCAGTGAACCACCTCACCTTCCACCGGGGCAAATGACCCCGCAGGACAGGGAGTGCAGGCGGCCGATGCACGCAGGCGGCTGAAGGTACCCGCAGGGCACGCCTCACACTGCCTGTTGCCTGACCCAGCAGCATACTGGCCAGCACCGCACAGCTCGCACTGCAAGCAGAATGAGTATCACAGATAGCATGAAAATGTTTTGATGTCCACGTGAGCAGTGCAAGCGTCATTCAAATCACGTGTGGGGGTGCTGAGGCATGGCTTCGCAACGGAAATCAGCCCTGGAATAGGGCTGTTCGCGGGCTGTGACGGAGTATCTTACCAGGCCTGGCCCAGACTGTGACTTGGCGCGTCCTGGGCCACATGGAATACAAGTGCCTGCAGCGCGCATCAGCAGCAGTGGAGTGTGGTTCTGTGTGTACCATAAGCACTTTTTAGCATACCATTGTTTTTTGCGGCAGTGATTGCCAATCTGCCGAGTTCTGCAGTGTCAGTCTTCCAGAGATGTGCGCTGAACGCTGTCTCAGTTTGTGCAGAGCGAGATAGACTATATGCCATAACTGTCTGCTGTACTAATTCATTAGTACGAGTGCGATGTGGCTGTCTCAGTCGGGGGGTGGAGGGCTTGGCTACCTCCCCAAGGAGGCGGGTGGCCATGGTGGACTGAGGGTCACGCATCATCACCTCATTGATATTGATATTGATATCGATATTGATATTGATGTTGATATCGATGTAGGCAGCCCATGACAGCCGCGACTATCCGCATCGCGTGCCTGCCAATATGCTGTCGGTCCAGGTGTGACTTGCCTGTCATGAGTTGCGGGTAATGGCCCTTGTCACATTTCATGTCCTTGGGATCGCCTGACATCGCAAAGCGAGACAGCTCAGCTTCCACGTCCGGCATTTGACCTGTAAATGAACAACATGGGCAATGATACAATGAAAGCTGCAAGCTTAATTGTTCATCTTACGCAACTAAGGGTTGATGGCCCTGGTTTGCAGACATGGTGTGAGTGCAACGAACATGTAGGTGTATAGTGGTATGCAAGCAACGTTTGCATACGGTAACTACCGTGTCATGCGTAGTGGTCGGTTGCATTTGTGAATCCCAGTAGCGTGTTGTGTTGTGCTCCAAATTCGTGCTATCCCAACTTTTCAATTTCGTACATGTCACAGCTCGCTGACAACTGCGTTTACCCACATTGCCCATCGCTCCAGCTGCACGTTTGCTCCAAACTTGCCGCCGTAGGATGCAGGAGCAGACATAAGGTTGTCAAAGACAAGCAGCAGGCCTTGCCCAACGACATTTGCGACATTTCCGCGACTGGCAGCAAGCTAGCAATGGTTATGACACCCTGCATACGTCAGAAAACATTGCAGCCTCTTAGAGATGCACACTAGCTTGCAAGCACAGGCGAAATGCAAGCACAGTCCGCGTGTCGTGTCCGGGGTACAGGCTTGCATGCGCAAACTGACCTGACTTTTTCGCAATCCGCAGCACCTCAGACAGGACCCTGATGCTTGATACAGTGGCTTGTGTGTTGAGCCGAGGCCTCTCGCACGTTTACACGGAATGCCTTCGACAATGGGTTAGTCGAAGAACAGCGTGCGGGCTCTCAAGGCAGCAACTAGCCAGCAGAATAGCAGCAGGGTGTCTGGAGTCTGGCAATTTTGGCAGCGCGAGAAGAAAGACGCACCATTTTTTTCCAACGGATTCAACGAAAACGCAGAGGTTTCTGGTTCCTGGCGTGTGCCTGGCGAAGCTCAGGGCTAGCTAGCATGGCAATGGCAGGGCAAGGCTGCCCAACAAATCGTAGTCCAAAGCCATCTTGCTGTGCATGAGCTGGCAAAGCGCACACAGCATGCAAATTGAAACCAACCAACACCGTCACCAATCCAGCACATTCTGTATCTGGCTTGTAGGCCATGATGGAGATCATCAGTGATGATGAATATGCTGCCTTGGACGAGATCATGTGTCAGGTTGAAAGCGCATACCAGCAATCAATCAAACGTCCCTTGGAACGGCTTGGAGCCAGGGAGGGCAAGGTAGGAGCAAAGACTGGCTCAAGGCAATGACGGTTGTCCCATCTCTGTTCTTCATAACTGCTCTGTCCAAGAAGCTGTTCTTGCCGCACACAAGAGCTTTTAGCTGTTCAGCTGTTCTCGACCTACTGCACACGCGCCCACGCTTCAATATTTGTGCATGCCATGCAGGATCCAAGCACGTGGCCAGCCCCAGTCGCATGGGTTTGCCAGTCTGCGCCATGCACTGTTCAACCGGCACCTTCCACCCTGCGCAATGTGAAGCCATGCGTTGATTGTCTGAGTTCAGAAGAGTCAAAGAGAGCTGCATGTGAGCAGCCTGCTGACTCAACCACAAGCAGTGTTCTCCACTGCATAGCTCATGCCAGGGGCCGATGCCAACAGCATCCCCAGACTATGGGAGCTGCCATGGCGCCAGTCAACATCAGTGGCACAGGGAACACGACGTCAAGCCAAGCTGCATCCTATCCACTGCAAGCCATGGGCACAGCACGCCTATGTCCACCTCAAGCAGCCGCTCATCCCAGATGCCAAACTGAAGCTGTCAGCAATGCAGTCAATGCTGGCTCCGGGCCATGTGGCGCACTGGGCCCACAGCTCACCTTACCTTCACCCTCGACAGCTGGGTTGTGTGCTGCTGGTCATCAGCAGGTTACCGGCACAACTTCCTCCGGGCAACCCATGCTGGCAGCGGAGCCCCGCCAATCACAGCCTGAGTTTGTGGTGGCGGTGGTGCCTGGGCCAGCGGCCTCCAAGCACCGCCGGCGCATGCTGCCGGGGTCCATGCAGCGATTACAGGAGCCGCAGCAACAGCAGCCCATGCAGCAACCCCACCAGTTGCAACGACAGCAGCAGCAACATCCACATCATCACCAGCAGCAACACCACCAACACCACCACCCACAGCAGTGGCCACATGCCTCGGATGGTACAGGGCGGTCCGACGCGTTGCTTCAACCTGACCCACAGTTTCCGGTGCTGCAGCTGCCCCCTGGATCTGTCAGGTCAGTGGGGCGTGGGGCCACCATTCAACTTTTGTAACTCTGAATCTGAAACAGAAGTCACACGCCTCTGTACGGCCACAGGGCGGCTCCGCTTCATCCATTGCTGTTTGGGCTCCGAGTGAATGCTTAATGCGCTCCTGTGCGCATGCATTCTAGTGAGAGTCCCGCCTGCTGTGGGAGCTCTGCTGCACTGCAACCTGGGTCTTCTCATGCACCCCCAGGGCACGCTTGCCTGGACAGTCCGTTCGCTCCTTCCGTTCATTTCTTTGCATTCCCTCTGACACGTGGCTGCTGCACACACACCTGCAGGTATGGCACAACGGAGGAGGAGGTGGACCTCTTGATTGAGAAGATGGTGGCCACTGGCCCACAAGTCCTGGGCTTTGACATGGGTGGGTGCTCATGTGTGGCTGTCTGATCAGGACCTGGACAAAAAGTATGCCATGAGGTGGGGTGTGTGCTCATGTGGGGCAGGTCTGAACGGAATGTATGCCTGAGGTGTGAGCCTTGAGTGTGACAAGGCAGAGGTGCCTGCTCATCATGTACTGAATTTGAGGTAGGTGGGGAGTGGAAGGGTGACATTGCGAAGGGTGACATTGGAAGGGTGACATTGGAAGGGTGACATTGCGAAGGGTGACATTGCGAAGGGTGACATTGCGAAGGGTGACATTGCGAAGGGTGGCATTGCGAAGGGTGACATTGGAAGGGTGACATTGCGAAGGGTGACATTGCGAAGGGTGAGATTGCGAAGGGTGAGATTGCGAAGGGTGACATTGCGAAGGGTGACATTGGAAGGGTGAGATTGCGCAGTTGTTTCAGCACTGCTCGCCGTTTGGCATGACACGCCAAGCTCTTCCTTGACTTGCCTCAAATGTGTGAATCCAATGACCGTGCAAGCATCACGCCATGTAAGGCATACATGCAAATCAACAAGCAAGAAGAGGGCAGTAAGCGCAGGCTGGATTGCCTGCAGGTGCCTACTCTTCGCTTTCATGTCACATGTCTGTGGGTTTGCTCCTGCAGAGTGGCGTGTGCTCTTCAAGAAGCGTATGATTCCTGCCAAGGTGGCGCTCATTCAGTTGGCGTACTACACATCTGATAAGGCCGCGGCCGCAGCTACCGCGGCTGCAGTGCAGGCCAATGCAACCGTACCGGGCGCTGCGTCCCGCGCACACGCACACGACTCCATACCAGCACAGGCCAGCACTGCTGCAGAGCATGCGTCTTGCTTGCATGAGGATGCTGGCTCAAGTGGTGTTACCAATTTCAGGGCAGGCGTTGGGCAGGCTGCTGTGAGGAGCACAGTTTGCCAACCCGTTGAACTGGCACAGTCTGCTGAAAATGATCTTCTAGTGGCTGCAAAGACAAACAGTGGAGTTGGTGACAGAGGTGACCAGGCGTTGGGTGATGAACAGGCAGAATGGCGGGCTACGCTGCCACCAGCACCAGCACCGTCACCAGCACCAGCAGTGACCAACTGTTCAGTAAGCACCGCACTGGGCGAGACAGAGACAGGAGCGATGACCCTGAGTAAGGCAACAGGAGTGGGGAGGTGTGCAATCAGCCAACGGCTGGGAACTGGTGGCAGCAACGTGATTAGCAGCAGTCATGGTTGTGGTAATGGCTGCGGCACTAGCGGCAGTAGGCAGGACAACGGCAGCGGCCTTGTCGCTACTGGCTGCAATGGCAGGGTTAGTGGCAGTGATGGCGGCTATGGTGGTGCGCTTCTACATGCTTCTGGAGTTGTCCAGGGTGCAGCGGAGCCTGAGCTTGTGGTGTTGCTGCTGCAAGTTGCGGGCTTCAGGCAGCTTCCCCCTGGGCTTGCGGCTGTGCTCGAGGACCCCTCCTTCATCAAGGTGGGGACTGTGGCTGAGCATATTCTGGAATTAAACTGCGTGGTTCATGAGCACATGAGTTCTGAGATCACACTGCATTGCCAGTTGCTATAATCCTCATCTTCATTGATACAAGACGTTTGCAGGCCTGCCATATAGCATTGGTAGTCACTCACACAGGTTTGATCCCAGCTAGCTGGAGGCAGGCCAAGGTGTTGTACCTAGCCAGAGGCAAATGCTGTGGAGAGAAATCGGCATTGCAGTCTCTGCGGCAAGTGAAGCTGCAGTAAGCATTCAGCATGGTAACACCTGCCTTGCTACAGCGACACTTAGGGTTCACAAAACCATGCTATAGCGTTTCCTCACTGTGGAGGTGTCAAGATTGGTGGCAAGTGAGCCTATGAAGGGCAATTGATGCGAGTGCCTCAATTGCACGCACCATGTGCGCCTGCAGACGGGCGTGAACATCACGGGGGATGCACGCAAGCTGCAGACGGACTATGGCGTATGCCTGTGCGGGTGTGTGGAGCTGGACGAGCTGGCAGACTCTCGTGTGCTGAGGCACAGAGAGCTCATCACCACCGATGTGACCACACGCAGATGGAGCTTGGCAGGTGGGGCTGGTGAAGGAAGAGGGGCTGGGCAGCTGAGGCACTCCATACAGGAGAGGATGAGGAGGAGATGTTTGCTGTATGCATCTCCTCTTACAAGGAGGGAGTGCACACCAGGAAGCACGTCCAACAAATACTTGCGCAAATTTCAAAAATTTCTCCTAGTAAAGGGGAATCTGACCGTGTCAGCAAGGGGTGGTGAGGCCCTAACCCTAACCCTAACCCTTGCACAGTACCACACGTGGTACTGTGGGTGAGGATGAAAAGGTTAGCAGTACAGGCCCCAAGGTTATACAACACTAGACGACGATTTGCTGGACGTCATGGAAAAAGAAGGTCGGCCAACTTGGTAGGAGTTCTATTGCTGTGGAAGGAGTATGTCAATCAATTGCGGACCTGGCTTGCGTAGGCGTGTATGTATCATACACGGTAAGCAGCATGAATCTTGTTTGGCTGGACCTACCGAAAACAATGTTGATAGTGGCAAGGAATTCAACGTTGCTTACTGATTGCTCAAAATCAGCGTCGTACTGGCTCACGCGCAGGCTTGTTGCTCACCCTGCTCCACGTGACGCTGCCCAAGACCCAGTCCACACGGTGTAGCAACTGGGAGCTGCGGCCCTTGTCTTACGACCAGCGGCGCTACGCGGCGCTGGACGCATACGCAGGCTTGCTGATGCACGTGCTGCTGACAGCACTGCCGCTGCGCAGCGATCTGTCCAAGTCGGAAACAGTTTGCGTCGATCAGTTGAATGGGGCAGATGCCACAGGTGCTATCATGACCGACGCCCTTCCCGTGTGACATTTGAGACATACATTCCTCATCAGCACTTGGAACTGGCCGCCATTTTGCAGCGGGCCTGATCTCCAGAAAGCTGGGCAATACAGAAATGACTATGGCTTCAAGCATTCCTAACGTGAGGTTTGGGATGAAGTAGAGGAACTCCGCGCATTCTGGGCTTTGCGCAGTGCTCGAGAACGTTTGTTCCGCGGGCTGATCATCTGTCCTTGAATCGGTCAGTCAGCTAGGTAGTCAGCTAGTTTCCCTTCAACTAGTTGGACCATGTTTTCCCAAGTTCGGTAATCGCACCTGATGCCAGGATGCCATGAATGATGCACGTTCGTTCCATCTGCTCAATTACCAGAAAGTTTCTTGCCCTTGATGATGTAGATGTTGCATCAATAGCGATACTCCATAACAGCCACAGGTTTATGCACATCCAGCGTAAGATCTGATACGGCCTGTCATCCAGTGCCCCAGCAACAGGGCAATAGACACGGGTCCAAGTTGCTGCCAGTCCATATTAAAAGTGGTAAGGTTATACGCGGATTTAAGCTGTTCATACAGTCCTTCTTATACGGATTTAGTGGTAATGACTTCAACGTTTCTGGTATTAAAGTGGAGTGGATCCATTTTATGGAGGGAAAGTGGGGAATGCGAAGCATTCCCCAACTTAAACGCCAACCCCTGGACTTCTGGACTGTAATTTTCTGAGCTCAGCCACGCCCTTGGCCATGACCGGCACAACGTTTGCATGGCAACCACCACACCATGCCGGCACATTACGGAGGGCATCGTCCGAACCTGCTGGCAACAAGTTCCGCTAGCAG
>QAXH01004553.1:2922-24764 GCA_004335635.1 Chloromonas sp. AAM2 | reverse complement strand
CCAATGAAGCGCTGCGGCTGTCTCAGTCGGGGGGTGGAGGGCTTGGCTACCTCCCCAAGGAGGCGGGTGGCCAGTCCATATTACGCCCATTCAAGCCAGAAAAGAACAGAGTCCATGGAACCAACACGCATGACGCACTGGCCTGTGGAGAAAAATAAATGATTTGTCGCCACCTGTAATCTGACATGTCACTGCCGCATGATTGCCCTGTGCTAAATGAAAAACTACACACAACCTTAAGATGAAATAGCGCATTATGCCTGCAGTGCCTTTGCCTGGCATCACCTTCCGACGATCATGCTTGGGCCAGCCAAGTTGGCCAGCCCACAAGGCTCAACTTGAGTACACAGTTATGCTAGCTACAGGCATGCCTGGCCGTCCACCTGCCACATCCTTGGCACGAGACATGGCAAAATGTATTCCATGCAGGACATGCCAAATGACGAACACAAGTAAACGACCTGTCATTGTGCCGCGGCCAGTCCCAGTCTGGCAAGTGAAGCAGCAGCAAAGCAAAATCTCCCAGCAGGGATCAGTTTTGCCCTACTCAGTGATGCGCCGCAATCAATATGCCGGGCAGCAAGATATTCTGGTAAGTTGAGAGCAGTGAAGAGCAAGAACAGGATACACAGCAGTTTGCAAGCTCCCATTCTGGGCAGTGCAGGTGAAAACTACACGCGTTAGCAACCCACACCCCACACCCGTGGATATCACTCAGGCTCTCTGTTCAGCCATGCAAGTTGTAAACGTCCCATGCGTCTGCCTATGACAACAGATTGGGCAAAGGTTATGCCCAGGCTTCCAAGAGCATCGTGCGCATGGATACCCAGAGACGCAGGCTTGCATGGCGCGTGTGTGCCACATGTCTCTGGACCCCTGAGGGGCTGGAAGACTGTCATGTAGGCTGTTATTGCAGGCTGCAGACTTGTCATGTATGCCATCAAGCTGCATGTGCACCTGCACCGTGATGGCATGGCTGCTGCTGCTACGTATTGCTACTTGTTCATAGCGATGCTGATCTCCACTTGTGATTACTGGAAGACCCACGCATGAACAAGCGCATGCCACCGCCCGACTGCATGAGCAGGGCAGCGGCATCCCCTCCAGTTTGCCAGCTGACAGCAAGTGCCATTGACCCACTCTTAGCTCAAGGCAACGGCTCTTGTGAGTTGCCCAGGCGATTTAGATGTAGGTAGGCATCCGTCCCATACCTGCATGCAACAAGCAACAATTGTGACTTACTTAATGCAACCTTGTGAGCACACACCGGACAAGTGAACCCAAACTGTCAGGGGGCATGAGAGACACATCCTTCATGTATTCCTTTGGGATCACCTGCACCTGAAAACTTGCCTGCACCTTGCCTGTGCTAAAGGGAATGCAAGGCAAGTGAGCCTTAAGGCAAGTGCGCAAGGTGTTGCTGCCTGAGTGTCAAGGATGCATCCCCGATGGTGAGCATTGGGGCGACTCACCCCTCCATGGAAATGATCTGCAGGTCTCCTCCAAAATATCTCGCGTAGAGGCGGCTGATGGGCAGGCCGTAGCCGTACCCCGCCAACACCACGGGCCCATCTGCACCGTCGCCCACCTGCTGTGAACCACGCAATCAGCCACACCAGTCAGCCCTGCCGGCCTCGCCAGCCCTGTTTGCTTCAGCTCACAGGTTGAACTCAACCCATGTGTTTGTTACTGCTGCTTCGCTGACCTCAAAATCCGATTGTGTGTATTGGTTGGCTGCCTGGCCCGCCACGGTCAGACACTTGCTGCTGGGCTCGCCTAGCTTCCTGTGCTGCCTCAACACAACGCCCACAACTGCCGTTGTCCTATGTCCATTGGAGCCAACACCCTTGTGTATGCTGCTGCTGCTGCTGCGGCTTGTTTGCTTTGTTTCCTCACCTTCTCCATTTCCACGGGTTGTTTTGCCGTTGAGTAGAGGTAGGTCCAGATGTTTGGCATGCCGCTGCGGGGAATGCCGCCCCCCTCGTCGCTCACTTTGATGGTCACGTCCTCACCGCCCTCGGCCACTACAAGCCTGTGCAACCAGTGCATGGAAGGGCTGGTGCAATGCAACAGACAGACTCCCCCAGCGAGTAAGCCTAAGCCGACACCCGGGCTGGAAACTGACAACAGGCAGTGGCAGCTAGTTGGGCATGCTGCAGCCAGTTGGGCAGCATACCTAAACACGAGGAACAGAACATGTCATGACATGTACTGAGCCATGATGTGTGTGATGCACAGGTGGAAATGCCTGTAATGCTGGTTTTGATGCTTGTTTGCAAAGAGAGAAGTGTGTTTGCGAAGAAAGAAGTGAGTGTCAGCTCCACATCCGAATCAGGTGTCCGTGACAGGTGCTTGGCCCAGCGCAACACACACTCAAGTTGGCTACAACCGTCAAGCACCAAGGCTGTGCTGCTCACCTTATAGGTGGCGGGTCGATGTCTGCATCCTCAAACTTATCCTGCACCGCTCTCAAGCTGTTCTTTACAAGCTCAAACACCATGTGATGCAGGTGGGAGGGAACGTAGGGGAAAACAAACTTGGGGTCGCCATACACGGTCACCTGCAGAGAGCGCCAGGGTAGCAGAAGACAGTGACAGTCGGCTGATAAGGTAAATTTTCTGCTCTGAAGCACAATGTGCATGTAAACGAGCAACCGTCACTTGCACATGTCAATGTCTGCACTTGACCCCCTGGTAAGCACACAACAGCCATGGCCTGGACAAGACTGATGCAAACCCTCTGCAGCACAGGTGGTTGCAGTAGATCGGTAGTGGGGTGATAGCATGGCCTGGTGCAATCATTGCCTTGCCATATACTGAGGAACTTCTCTGTACGTGCAAAGACGATCTGCTGCCAGTTTTACCATACTCATCCCCTGCTGCAAGCTGTGACTTCACTTGCCTCTGGTGAGGCTCCGTACTCCCGCAAGCAGATGGAACGTGCATCATTGATGGCATCCTGGGCCACGCTGACTGGCGAGCAGTGCGTGCAAATCAGCCCGCTGTGGTTCTCCTTGGAAGGCTCGTGCAATGCAATGTGTTGCCCTGAACATTCGGTAGTACAGAAGGCACATATCCAATGGTCATGTCCTGGTGCAGCGGTGTTCTGACATGTGGCAATGCCGTCGTAAAAAAGCACCTGCCACTGCAGTTCTCCAAGTGCATGGCACAGGGAGGGCATACAGGCTGCATGACGACAGCAAGGGTGGGCTGAAGTGTGGCTGGAATGCTCTGCTCACCAATCAGGATGCGGATGCCAATGCGTGACAGGTAGAACCCATCCAGGAACTGATGGATTTCTGGCATCTCTTGGAGCAGTGACTGTTCACGTATGAGCTCCCTTCTGAGCTCAGCCACGCCCTTGGCCATGACCGGCACAACGTTTGCATGCCGGCGGTAGATGGAGCTGAGCATGCCCGTGAACTTGCCCTCATCATGTGCGTCTCTAATAAGTGGAAAACTACGTAGCTCCTTGAAAGACTCCACGTACCAATCTCGAACCTGCGTGGGCGCACGAAGCCACTGGCTACAGGTCAGCTGTAAAAGGGCATCCCGCCTTCTTCAATTCCTTAGTCTTTTTCTCACCTTCAGAATGCTGGACTTGGCAGAAAGGCCGTAAGGCAAATTCTCCAGCTCTGCTACTCGATGTGCCAGCCTCACAGGCAATTCCTTGTGCAAGAATTGCGCTGAGAGCAGCAACTGCCGGTCGATGGGGTTCGCTCCAAAGTCTAGCATATACTTGAGCGAGACGCCAGTCTGCTTCTTAAGAGCGTGTGCAAAGATGTCGTCCACTAGGTCCTTGTTCACTACGTCCACCAACCGATGGCCCTTGGCCACGGTGGAGGCCTCTGCGGCGCGCGCCACTTGCCGTGCGAATCCCATGGCGAAACTAGCTGCAAGTTGAGCTTGTTGAGCCATCATTGAGCTCACATTGCGCTCTCAAGTTCTTTGAGCAGGGTTTCCTACGCTTTTGAGAGTGTGCGAGCAGGTGCTTCTCTGACTGTCCATTCACAGTCACAATAACTACAGCGACGAAGGCAAATGATCAGTCCAGAGGCAGGTAAAAGCACCGCTCTCGGTTACATCAGGGTTCTCAGCAGTAGTTTCCGTTTGCTTGCGTGGCAGAGGTAATGCTGCATGTCGAGCATTGGGTCAAGTCTTAACAGAAGTCTCTCAAGCACTGCTAAACAAAAAATACGCCTGGACAACCTGCCACAAAAAAAAAAGATAAACAGCTGGTGCGTGGACTTGCCCAGTACCTCGCTGTACAACCTGCGTACACTATCACTGAATAAGTATGGCAGTACCAGATCTGGCAACCTGACCAGCCAAAGGGTATTTAGCTCTCCAAAGGAAGCCAGCACACTGTCTAGTGGAGAGGGTCAGAAATTTACCCCGCAAGGTGTGCTCTCCACCCCGATGCATCATGCGAATCCACGAGTGTATCAGGCTCCAAAGGACTTGACGTAGTCAATAGCTTCTGCGCAGATGCCTGTCATGCTGCTGTCTGGACCGTACACCTGTAGCATGCAGACGTTGCAAGATGTGTGTCAGAGTTGGGTCATGCATGATTGGGAATACGTGTGTCATGGGCAGAGCAGGTTTTGACGTGCGGTGATAGACATGCACCATGGAGCTCATGGAGTGAGTATGAATGTAGTGCTGTCATCTATGATGACACGTCACATGCACTCTGCAGTATGGCAATACCTTATCACTGACCCAGCCTGGACATTACATGCATTTTGTCCGTGTTTGGTGAGCAGACAGTGAAGAACAATAGAAACAAAGCGAGCGTCGTGACCTGCTGTGCTGGCAGAACAGACACATAGCACAGTCAAGCGTGGGCAGGGCAATGGTTTGCAGCGATCTGTTGGTCACCTTTATGGGCAGGTTTAGCTCAGTGCCCAGCTCGCGCATGAGCTGGAGGCCCTTCTGGTAGTTTGGCCCGCCTCGCCGCACGAAGATGTGCATCTTTGCTGCACGAATTGCCTCCGCGTGCTGTCGCAGGGCAGCGATGATGCCCTGCAGGGAGGCATTGCAGATTTGTCAGCCAAAACTTCATTATTCAACCTGTAGTAACCGTGCGAGTGGTGCGGGTCTTGTGTTGGCCCACAGTGCAAGTGAAGGCACTGTGTGCAGTCACTGCGCCGGTGTACTTCAAGTGTACATGATCCATGGCCTTTGCACATGGGAGACTGTTTGTGACCTTGGTTCTCTGATGTGGATTTCTAGCCAAATGCGGCTTGGCAGTGAACCTCAACAGCTGGCTGCATTGTCAACACCAACAATTAACGATTGTCCTGTAAGACCAAGCATGTGCTCAACCAAGCAACAGGCCTTCGCTGGCAGGTCACACTTGTCGCTGCGTGATGAGTTTACTGGATGCAGCACTGACTGTGAAGGTAGCTGCCACATCGGTGAAGTTGGCAATGCCACCACCAATGATGAGAGCGCGCCCCCGTGAGTCCAGGTTGGAAGTGGCACAGTCGAGCACCTGACAACGCGATCATAATCAAAACACAGCAAGGTGATTGGAAAAGTACACTGTTGGTCTTGAATGCTAACAGATTCAATTGAGCACCAGCGACTCATCCCAAGTGCAGGGGACGACTGCAGTGTGAACGGGCAACAACAGCAAGGCTCATCAGGAGTGTGTGTTCCTCTTGCGAAGATATGGGAGCAGCTGTGAAACTATGCCTCTTGTCCGTGCTCACCGTGTTCGCATAGGCATTCGTCTCTGCAGTGTTTGGGGCACCTGAGTATTCGCCATAGTTGCCGAGCTCCTGCACAAGTCAGTGTCCTTGTAAACATGGAACCAACAGCATAGGGGGCGGTATGAGGATTGCATGCAAGGTTTGCCAGGCAGATGATAAGGCGCACAGCAAGCATCCATCACCCGCACGGTGTGCCACAATCATGCGTGATTCAACACCAGCTTCTGCGGAACCGCTACGCTACCATACCATGCCGTACAAACCGACAATTCCTCCTCTAATCCCTCAGGCCTGCGTCTAAGTTTACCAGTATTGGCTGCCATGTTCTTGCTTCTATACCTTAACCTGACGAAACCTGGTTATCTCCCGCCACTCACCGGCTCAGTTGTACCTCAACCTAGCGAGTAAGAATCACTATCAACACACTTGCCCAGTCAGGTTACCTGTGAGTACCCCAGGTCCGCCACGGTGTCTGTGTAGATGACGCTGGCCCCGCCGCCCGCCACCATCAGCCACACGCGGCCCTTGGGGTTGAGCACCGTGAACTTGAGCGACGCACCGGTGGCCTCGTCCAGGGTGGCAATGAAGGACTCAGCAGGGGTCAGCAGGCGGCCGAAGGGGAGGGGGAACTCGACGTCACCCCACTTGGTACCGCTCCTGAAGCAGTGCATTGAAGGACACATAGGCTTGAGCAGATCTGTGGTGTTGGGCTGAGACGAGCACAAGCACGAACTGGTCAAGAGGCCTGATACAGTGTCACTCTGTCAGGCCTCCTCTCCAGTCCTCATCTCCAACCACATTTGCCTCGCTCAACTAACTGATAGCGTTGATGCACATTGTACCAATGTGCCAATGTGCGCACAAGCAGTGTGCGCTCAAGCAGGACTGGCCTGTTGCGCAATAACTTGTGCAACTCATCATGCATCGTAATGCCAGTCTTTTCCCCTAACCTTGCTGAGCTTGATGTTGCGGGTCAAACGCATGTACTCCATACCCTGAAACCGAACCACTTTCTCCCACCTGAACTTTGCTGTGTCATCCAGCTCCATGCGTATGTCCAGGGGGAAGGGCTGTCCAGAGCTGTCGAAGGTGAAGGGGTTCATCTCAAGGAGTGTGCAGTCCAGGTCCCTGCACGCAAGACAAGTGGTGCAGGTACACAACGCCTGTCATCAAGTCATAACCACGGTAATCAGCCTGTGCCTGAACAGCAAGTGTAGTGAGTCTTCTGGCTGCTGTCTGCAGCACGTGCCTTGTGTGACCCGTCCAATGCATAATGTTCGCCCAACCATGCTGGACTGACCCGCCCATGCATTGCTTGCTGCACCCAAGCACACAATGCGCACAGTACCTTACTGAACCGTTTCGTGCTCTCCGTGTGTGCCCGGGTCATGCGACGCTGACATTGCAGCAACTTACAAAAACACTTGGAAGACGGACATAATAAAGCCCTCCACAGCGTGTTTGGACTCCAAGGGAATGCCTGCTGTGAGGGGCGCTGCCCGATCGCTGGTGAGCGCCTCGCCGTCATCCAGCTTGATGGTGCACAGCTGGTCCCAGTGCTCCTCCACGTCCATGCCACCACAAGGGGAGAAGCTGATCTGGTAGTCCAGGCGGTTGCTCTGTAGGCATGTAAACACAGACCTGCCTTAAAACGCTCTGCACATTGGCACATACGTACGCTGGATGCGTGTGTGGCATTCATGCTTGTCTGGCCACCCGCCACTTGAATACATGCCAAATTCTCATTCAGGCCTCTTTGGCTGCACTGTGTTTGTCGTGAGGCTGTGCATACGGCCACCATCTGAGCACACTAGACATTCAAAAGCCAGGTCCTCAGGAACTCAGGCCAATGCTACAATTCTTTTCTCAACGGTATGGCGTTCATGTCCTGCATTGAGCTGGGCATGCACGCTATGCAGGATCTCCAGCCTTTAGCACGTTATCATGAAATAATCAAGACAGGCACACATCTGCATGCCAGCAGGTTTGGCATTGGCCTTGCAGGCATTCATCGCGCCTCGTGCGAAAACCCCAGTGGCGATCTGATCCAATTTGAGTTTCGTAAGCCCTTCCTCACCTGGATGGACAGATAGTACTCTTCGCTATGCGGTACGAATGGCTCCACGATGAATGTAGTGACGGGCCCAGTGCAGCCCTTGACTGTGACCGACTTGCCCAACCGCTGCTTGATAAATGCTTCTGCCGCTGGCCAGTCTAGGTTGAGCCCGACGAGATCGTGCTTGCCCCGCTGACCAAAGAGCATGTCAGGCTTAACAACCAGCTTGGAACTGACAAGCCAAGGATGCTCTTGCAGTAGGGCTGTGGTGTCAGTCCCAGCATTCACTTGCGCTACCTGGATCGGCAAGTCTTTCAACGCCAGGCGCTTGAAATGGGTCTTCAGCAGTCGCTTTGCATCATACTCACGAATCTTCTTGCGTGCCATTTTCGCTAATGCGCGCTCCGGAGAGTGCCCCGCAACCCTAGGTTCCGCAAGCCGACGACTACTCACATGGTCACACAGATGTCTTGGACCAGGCTGATGCGTCCTGATACCCCGTGTTTGGTCATTCGCGTCAATGGTGGAGCAAATGCACTTACTGCAAGGCGTGCCTGGCGTCTTTTGACTTGATGTCCGGAGTTTGCGCAAGGTTAGGGTAGGTCAAGAAGTCCGAAGTCGGGACCGCAGAGCGGCTTGTTAATCGTTCAATTGTCTGGAGCATATCATTGCGACAACAACCTTGTTCAACTGGGTGATCTTGCTGCTTCTGCTGGTCACTTTCTTGATAGCTTGGGACTATCGCACACATACACATGATAACCCTGAATGCGTATCACCACAAGTGAGTCGAACACACAAATTGTCCCAGAACTGGCAAACATCTTTTCTTTTGCGTGCACTTCCGTTGCGTTGTACATAAGCAAAAAGCGTTGTGCACTCACACCTTGTAACCCGCTTCAGTTTTTTGACCTTAATTAATCTTGTCAAGAGTGAGCGGAACGCTTGTGTGTCATTGATTTTCTGCAGTACAAGATTGGTCCATTTGCGTGAACGCGCTGCATGGTGTGCACTTCCTCCGTGGAACCTTCTAGCCCTCCAGTCATTGATACGGGGCGACGTCTGAGGCCAACTGTCGTGAGGAGACCTATCATTACAGAGCTGTATCAGGGTGCATACAGCCAATACAATCAGTCAGTCAGATGCAGGCGTAGGTTGAGGTTTGGGCTTGAACTCAGGTACAGTACACAGTCCTGGCGAGTAGATGACGAAAATGTAAGAGCAGAAGTCCGGTTCCCGAACCAGGAACTGTAGCTTGCCATCCGGGGAGCAGGCGATTCGCACCTCAGTACGGCGGATGGCACGGCGCCCTCCACCTAGCACGCACAGATTCCCTGCACACACGGCAACATGGCAATAATAAAACCTGACCAGGTCTGTAACACAAAATAAGTCCACTCGCCTTCACCACACTGCCTGCCTGTTGAGGGTTGCCAGCACAAGCCAGTCATAGCACAGACACATCAACAGCAAGGTCCAGCTTGGTAAGGGCGCAGGTAAGTGGCCTGTGCTGTGTCTCTGACATGACGCAGGCACGACACAAGCTGAAGAAAAGGGGACGCGCAAAGGGGGCGGTGTATAATCATCAGCGCTCGAGCTGTCATCCTTTCACTCTCCACATTGTCTTTTCATCATCCAAAACGGACACGTGCCATTGAGCTGCAGACATGTACGACTGCCTTGGCATCTTTGCCGACATGCCCACACGCTTGGGCCATGTTTCCACCCACCTCCAGAATAGAATTGCCGCACATAGGGCCAGCTGAGCGCCCCAATGTTGGCCAAGTCTGCCTCTGAGGGCAGCAGATCCCGTCTGTGCAGCAACGGGAGGGTGTCGCCCGACAGCACGCCCGTCTCACTGCTCTCGGGGTCGTACGAGCCAAGCGACCAGTCCTCTGCAGGCACCAACAAGAACAGGCTCTGAGTGGTGGCAAACAACGGCACACACGCCATAAACAAATGCAGCGCTTTGCTAAAGCTTTGAATACCGATGCTGACAGTGGTGAATGGCGTCGTTACTGCTCGTGCACACGCTGTTCAACAGCATTCATGACCCGCTGTGTGTATGCTGTGCAGCCAGAGCCAATAAGCAATGGCGAGTGCGTGTGCGTCCAGTTGCGTGTGGCAGGCCACCTACTTGCTCACCTATCATTTTGCCCGGTGTGGTGGGGTCCTCGTGGAAGTGTCTTGTGTGGTTCTTGTACAGGTACTCGTAGGTGAAAAACTCGGTGCGCAGGTGCAGCAGCTTGCCGCCTAGCTCAGCGGAGAGGACGGCATCCACGTGTCGCTGCGGGCGGGCAGCAGGAACGCGGGGAAGGAACAGGTTGGTAGGCAGGCAAGGTGGCAGCACCTAAACAAAACGCTGCAGATTACGTGGGATGTTAGTCCATTGCTGCCTCGCTCCCTCGTCCATACAGCTGCCAGAATTATCGCCTGACTGTGCATGCATAGCTGCAAATCAGTCCTGCGGATCAATCCCACAAGCCCCCCTAATTACAGGCTGTCGGCACCTGTTGTTCAATTGTACATGCACCTGCAATACACACCTGCAATTCTGTCTTCACCTCCGCCTCCCCCCTCTGGTCAGCTGTCTGTGCGTCTGCCTTCTGTTTGTGCGCCACCCCACGTGATTCAGCTGTCTCCTTGACCTCAGGGTAGCCCCACGAGGGACGACCCAGCACGAATGCGCCTGCCGCGGATAACAGCCAACACGAGTGTCACTTTACTGGGAGAGCATGCCTGGTCCCACGGCCTCACCCAACCAGCTCCAGCAACCACTCTATCAAAACTGGCTGAACAAAACCCGCAAATTCTGCTCTATTCAAGGCGCGTGCGAAGTGGACAAGTGCCAGGTTCGAATTCGGGGGGAAAAAGCCCAGATGAAAAAACAATCCGTCAAGCACGGACCCACCAAGACCTGCTCGTGCGGCGTTGAGCCTAGTGTACGAATGCCAGATAATGAATTCTAAGAGTTTGCTGAGTCAAGTCTCAAGTGCTGGGCAACAAACCAAAGACGACTTTGCACCGCTGCGGTGTGCGGTGACCCACCCGAGGGTTGTGCAGCAAGTGACTCCATCACTGCTTTGGCTGCCAGGATACCGCCTTCTGCCGCCACGCCGCTTGTTCCTGTCAAGCACCCCTGACTGGCACCACAGCCAGCGCTCTTGAGCACCTGCACACATTGACATTGCGTCACACTCCACCATCACACAAGCCACACTGGTACCTCAATGCCTCCACTCGTCAGATTCTGGTGCAAGTTGTCCTGGCAACTACCATATTGGGATGCGCTGCAACAAGTGAAAGTGAGATCCTTTGCTCATCAGCATGGGAATGGTATGTACCAGTTTTCCTGGCCTTGCGGCTGTTCTTTACAAGCCCCTGGCTGGCCGACACTTGACTGCCCATGCATCTGCTGTGTCCCTGAGCCCTGTCAGCCCCTGCTGCACCACAAACACGCACCTGCATCACGTTGTTGCTCAAGGTCTGCACCTCCTTGGCCAACGCTGGGTGCGACTTGAGCAAATCTGAATCAAACAGCATGTGCCAGGCACGTGTTATGCACATGATAAAGGGCATGTGCAGCTCAGTAGCTACCACCAGCCATGCTTGAAGGCAGCTGCATGGGTTTGCTTTACCCACATCCAGACCTTCAGCTACACCTGAACTACGCCACCAAGTCCTTACAACATCCAGTAAACCTTCACCCGTGCTGCTTGTTGGACCACTAGTTGGTCTACCTGGTGCGCTCAGCGATTGCTTGGCTTGCATCACACCAACCCTTGGCCCTGCACCAACCGCCCTGCACCAACCGCCCTGCACCAACCGCCCTGCACCAACCGCCTCACCTTCCGGTCTGGCTGCCGAAGGCGAGCAGAGCCCACACGCCCTGAGGCAGTGCCCCTTGAGCCTGATGTTGCCCACCATGTAGTTGGGGTTGGCGTCGCATTCGCCGTCCCTAGCCCACTGCTCACACATGGGGTGAAGGTCAATGCAGTCAACCTCTGCAGTCCAAAGGATGGGCACAGGAAAAATCAAACGTCGCAGAGACTGCAAAGGTGCACAGCAAGTGCAACACACACGGCTGCAAGTCACCAAGAAAGCTGCCCCTGCGTCACTCCCTCTGCTTTCAGGCACCCTGTCAGCCACTATCACGCCTCAATTTCAACAAGTCTAACATCCTCGGTCCTCGCCCAACCTATTGACCCCGGCCACGCCTACACACGCCTTAACCCTTCTGCTTGTCAACCTACCCCTTGGCATCTAGCATGTGTGCCGGCCCTGCAGCCCCTCTACACATCTCACCATCTTCATCATCCTCCGGGTCCATGTACTCGTCTTCCTCCGCATCCCCCTTGCTTCCCGCAGCTCCCCCCTCACTGGGTACCCCGTCAATCTCCTGTAACATGATGCCCTCGCGCTTGAGCTGGGCAGCCAGGCCGCGCAGGAGCTTCTCTACAATGCCATTCAACGCAGGACCCCCGGGCACAGCCCCACCTGCTGCTGCTTGACCTGCTCCAGCTGCTGCTCCAGCTACTGCTGCGTCTGCTGCTCCAGTAGCGGCTGCATCTGCAGCGGCTGCTCCACCTGCTGTGCTGTCTGCTGCCTGCTGTCCCGTCCCGCCTGTATCAACACCAGCTCCTGCTCCTTGCTCGTTCCCTGTGGTCGTCCGTGCTGCCAGCTGTGCTGCATCCTGCACCCCGGCTGGCAGGGGGGTGTCTGGCAGGCCATGCTTGCTGAGCAGAGCGTTCAAGTCTCGCGTGAATTCAAGCAGCTGCTTCTCAAGCAAGGCTGCCAATTCGGCCTGAGAGCTGGCTAGGACCTCCTGCACGACCAAAAGCAAGTGCACTGGTGTGCATGTGATCACCTGGCCAGCTGTAACTGTACCTGGTACTTGGCAGCAAAGCACATCATGCACCCTCATGCTCAGCACATCATGCACCCTCATGCTCAGCACATCATGCACCCTCATGCTCAGCACATCATGCACATAAACCTAGCACAGCCAAGCCGCTGGTATTCTTTCCAAGCCATGCCAATGCGTGCCCAGTATGGCAGAGGGCAAGCTGGCCATATGGCTAACCATAATCAGACAGCACTGCCTGGGAGTCGACATCGGCTGTGTGTAGGGTCTGCTGGGTTACCACGTTGACCATTGACCAGGCAACAAATCTCCTGCTACTGAACCCAGCCTGGGTCATGTAAGATCGTTAGCATGCATGACCCACGTAGAA
This sequence comes from Chloromonas sp. AAM2, assembly GCA_004335635.1. Classification (NCBI taxonomy): domain Eukaryota; kingdom Viridiplantae; phylum Chlorophyta; class Chlorophyceae; order Chlamydomonadales; family Chlamydomonadaceae; genus Chloromonas; species Chloromonas sp. AAM2. The sequence continues at coordinate 11,758 of QAXH01004553.1, read as the reverse complement.
GTCCTGGTGTATTGCAAACAGTTTGCTGCTGCTGATGTCGTGCCGATTGCTGCTATCAAGCCAGCGGTCACCTTGCATGCGAGTTGCACTGCTGCCTGCTCCGACTGCGTAGGTGCAGTGCCCAGCTTGCGCTTCCTGAGCACGAAGAAGGTCATGCTGTGTGCGTCATTCTCCATCTCCATGCGATAAATCACTGTGCGCTGAAGCAGACTGACCACCTGTGCAGAGCGTGTGAAACAATGAGCATGTTGGCCAACTGCTCTCTTGCTATCACCATGACTGTGCAGCTGGCAGCCAATCACAGCAGGCCAGACAGGCTAGCTTTGCTCAAACACTACGCCATGACTGCAAGGTTGCATAGGCCAATGCTACCTATGCACCCCAGCAGCCAAGTTCGGACGTGTTTGCGTTGATGTGTAGCCACGTTTCATGTCATCAACTTGACAAACGCCTCCTTGCTGTGCAGCTTCGCTGGCTGAAGGGTCTGACATGATGCAACTCCCTGGTGGAAGGGTCATGCCAGGCCAGCGCATTGCTACGTGCGTTTGCAGCGGCTGGTGTTGCAAAGGCTGGGGCTAGACGCCCTAATGCCAGACTGGCTATCTACAGATTCACTTAGCACATCCAAGCGCACTGGCGCCTGTGTTGCCGCTGCCCTGCGCACCTCCTTCTCGCATGCCTCACTGAGATACTTGGGCAGAAACTGAGCCGCTGTTGGGGCAGCCACCACGCCCTTCAGCAAATCAACCACCAATCGCTGCCAAACCCTTGTCATTAGGGCTGCATGGGCACATGAGACGGACAAACCAATATGCATGCATGAGGAGCCTCCGTGTAGTTAAGACGCCACCAGCTTTTGCTCATGCCATGCGGCAGCTTAGTGCATTGCCAGATTGCAGAGACACCCAGGCTGTAGATGGACACGCACTCACTGTGACACACAGTGCAGCGCACTGCCTGAGAGGCAGGCTGCAACAACGTCTGGTCGTCCAGCGCCTCAGCATCAAAGACATCAGGCCTGCAACGGACAAGATGGCCGGAGGAGCAGGGTTTGCTGCTGACGCCCGGGATCTCTGTCGTTAAATGCGTGTTTGGAGCTTCCTTAGCGTACCCACTTGCCGGAGCGCCGAATGGACTTTGGATAAGGGCCATCAAGGCTGTTTAAATCAGTATCGCGGATACTGGGGAAGGCTGACACTAGGGTCGGATTGTCATCTGAGGGGTTACTGGTGAAGAGAGCCTTGTCCAGCTTCCAACGCTCCCTCCACAATTGCTTGGTCCAAAGTGTCTCATCATAGACTGGCGTAAGTGCTAGCACGCTGACCAGCCATATGCAGAGAAGCAGCGGCCTGGCTAGGGTCCTGGCGTGCATCCTGTGTCTCAGAAGTCACCATGTGCCCCAGGGTGCGCCATACCATCTACAGACCCTCAGCTGTTTGATTTCCTGCTGCTGATATAAGTCATTCTGTCCTGCCATGGGGATGCGAGTATGCAGGCTCTTGCATCACTCTTTTCTCTGTGTCAGAAACAGTATTTGGCTTTATGCACATCAAGTATTCGTCAACAAGCCAAAGCGCTGCCTCACGTTGGGACTGACGATTGATGAGTGCCGGAAAAGGTTTAGCGGTCCGGTGGAGTGGACAAGCCGGTTCAAAATCCAAATTGGATCACTGCCAGCATGTTTGTGAGTAGACAGTGTCTGGTTTTGGTGCTGCAAGCAGCGAATCAGTTCTGGGCTTACGGACCGGCCCACAACCAGGTGCAAGTACCGGGGATGATTTGGAACAGTACACAGAACTCAGAACAGCTGCTGTCTGACCAGAATGCCACTTGCCGTAATACTTCGAGATTCATGAAGCCTGGGATGTTCTAAAAGTAATGGCAAGGACCGAGGGCCAAACCTTGGGGCAGCAAGGGGTCACTGGTCCCATTTACTGGTACTTGTGTATCAAAATTTGTCCACAGGCAACAAAAAAACCAATATGCTTAAATTTATTTCAGCTGTCTTTATTATTTGTGCAGAAAGAGTGCAACAAGACACCTTGCTGTCATCGCCACCAATCACTCAGTGTCGTGGCAAGTAACGATTGTGAAATCTCAAAGGCTCGAGCAAGAGTACCATTGTCATGCAACAGGCCAAAGCACGTGAATTCAATCAGGATTGCCTAGTATGGCAGCACTAGCAGAAGGGAGGAAGGACCAAACAACAGGTGGGAACATACAAGAGCGTGCCTTTCGATGGCTGGGTGAGAAATCCCATGAAGCAACGCTACAAGCCAGGCAACAGCAAAAAGAGATTCAGAAAATGCAAAGGCTTATAGAAACTCAAACCTGTGGGGTTGTTCAGCTCTGTACAGCTGGTCACTTGCCTGCGGGCAGTATCAGTGCTCAAGGCTTGAATGCTGACCAGATCACGGGCTCCAGGTACAAGGTAGCCAACCGACAAAGTTGTGCACTCAAAAATAACACGCCTATTCAAATAAAACCAATAACAGGAGATCGCTGAACATAGGCATGGTCACAAATAAATGACTTCACCGAGATTGTACGGCTTGACGTATGGAAGCTCGCAAAGGCAGAGTCGCTGCGGTTTCCTCATGTTAGTATGATCAGCAGCACTGCTGCTCAAAGAAGCAGCCGGCCGGAAAGTCCAACATTAGCAAGAATGCAGCGGTGTTTGGCAAAATCCTGCACTGGAGTATGGCTGAGCTCTGTGCATTAGTGCTGGCTGCTGACGCCGTAGCAGTGTCACCGAGTGTGTCTTATGACAGTTTGGGCAGTTGAGGCAGTTGACAGGCAAGGGTGTGTACTGAAAAGGAGAGAACACCAGCTCAAGGCATGAAACCAGGTCCTCTGACTGGAGCTCTCCACTTGCACAACATGACGCACTGTGCGAGCTTCGATTATGCCGGCGCGGTGTAGTCGACCTTGTACGTGCAGTCAAATGTCTTGGGCAGGCGTTCCATGCGCACGTCCGCCAGGCAGCGGCTTTGGTAGAATGCCAGGACCGTGGAGGACCCGGTGGCGATGGCATACCCGTAGCCGGTTGCAAAGTCCTCGGGCAACTCCTCGGCGTCCTCCCACACACCAGGACTGGTCTGCATGTACACGTGCACATCTCTGTTTGTACATTTTGTTCTGCCGCAAGGTCATTTGAAGCAGACAACTGCATGCAGTATGCGATAGTTCAATGGCCAACTGGTGCAAACATGCGTTGGTTCAAGTGTAGAAGGCTTGCTCTGGCGAATCCAAGACACTAATGACTGCATGATTGCATCAATGTTTATAACCACACCTCTTACATTATTACCAGTGGCGCAAGCTTGCAGGCTTCCGCTTTCTGCCCCGCCCTGCCCGTTATATCATGTGGTGAGTTCGTTCTGGCATGCAGGGGTGGAAAGCCGTGTGTATAGCCACTCGCCAGAGACTGAACACTTTTAGGTGTTGCAGTATCTCAGCGTGCCTTGCGTTGTTCTCTCAGCAATGGCCTGCATGCCTGAGACTGTGTGCATAGGCACATTTCCCGGTCCGGGGATTGCAGTGAGCTGCTCACCTGCTTCACGGGCTGGTGCAGCCAGTTGGATAGGCTGCGCACGTTAGTGTAGGGGATGAGCCGCTTGGTGCTGGCCAGGGAGTGGTACCGCACCATGGCCTCTGCAGCTCAGCCAGACAAAAGCTCATGTCCGGCCAAGACAGCACAAACAGTGCAGACAGCGCCAAGCATCAACACAACCAGTACCGAGCTAATAAAATTCAAGGGTCACCCGGAAAACGTACTGATATGATGCCAATGTAAACCCAAACGAGACAAAGGGCAGTACACAAGGCAGTACACAAGGCAGGCAGGGCAAGTACACATGGCCCTAAGAAGGCTTTCAGTTCTTGGATCACAGCTTTTCTTTTAGAAGGGCGCCAGAACTCTTCCTCAGAGCGGGCAATGCTTCAACGCTTCACAACACTCGAGAAAACGCAAGTACATGTCCCCATGCCCACCTGCCACTCCTACAGCCTCCATGGCTGACACCGCCACCACGTCCATTGCCGTCCTGGTCTTGTTGAACGCGAGTGTGATGACCGCCGCGGCGTAGTCGCGTGCCTTGAGCTCCCAGGGAGCGCCACTGCACAGGCCACACGCACAACAGCTGTTACACCGCACAGGCCACACGCACAGCAGCTGTGACAGGTCGGGATCCAATGCCATGTGCACGGCACGAGATTAGCTTTACAAACCACCTCAGGACGACCAGCCTGCTAGCAAATAACTGTCAGCAACAGCTGATGTTGTTAATGACTGGTAGGAACATATACACGCGACTGCAACTTCGTTTCCCTTATCATGATCAAGACTCAAGCCCTCATTTGATTGAGTCAAAGCTATCGGGTGGTGCTCACTAGAGTACGTCAGTGTTCGGAATGCTCTTGCTCTTGAGGTCTTTCATTGACTGGAATTGACAGCGGGTACACAGTGCCTTTTCGTGCGTGCTAGCTCGTCCTCTGGAGGGCAGAGAACCAGCACACAGAAGGTGAAACACTGCACTGAAGCCTGTGCTTTGGGTCCCCACCTGTAGAAGAACTGCCCATCCAGCTCCATGCACTGCGTGTAGTCATAGTACGTGGGGGGACTGGACTCGCTGGGCACAGAGTAGGTCAGGCCCGTGGCGTTGCCCATCAGGCCCCAGTACCTGAGAAAGTATCAAGACAGCAGGGCAGTTCATTACTCTTCAGTCCTGCCTTGGACACTTCGCATGTGCCAAGGGATCTTCAGAATCCCTCGAGCATTGAAGGTGAATTAAGCATGTGACTTCCCATATGCACCCCAGACATCCAGGGTTCAAGTCTCTTGGTTATGGAGCGGTCTGCTGGTCATTAAATAGGGTGAGTTCTGCCAGATGGTCCTTGATGTGTTCCTTCCAATGCTTCCAAAAGTAGTTTATGTTGGTTGTTTGCTTGCTGGACTTCAGTGCTGTATGCTCACGCCTGGTTGAGTCTTGCGACCCTGGCAGTGCCCTTGGGCGCGCGCTGCAGGAAGGCCCTGCCGCGCACCACCGACAGCAGCTCGTCTGTCAGCCTCAGGTTGGCAGCCATCTGCGGGCAAGCAGCGTGCCAAGGCTCGCACGGTGCTGCCATGCCAGTTGAACACACATGTGCTGCATTGAAAGGACCAGCATGCCTCGGTGCTACGGGACATCTTCTGACAGGAACGACAGATTTTCGAGGGCTGCATTAGGCTAGCCGTGCTCTCAACAAGAGTGTGTGCCGAGGATGTACATAAGGAGTGTGTTGTGCAAGACATGCTTCAGTCCGCGGCCAACCTGTACTTGTGCTGTGTTTGGTAAGACGAAGGCACTACAGCAGCGGCGCCCAAAGGCATTCATCTTGCAGGCACAGGAAGGAATGATCCTGGCTGGTTGTTCAGATGCCCACATTGTCTTTGTAGAACTGGCACTCTCCGTAGAGGAAGGAGGCGCTGGGCGAGTTGACCTCGGGCGGGCGGTAGCACTGGTTGGGGTAGCCGCCCGCCTGCTGCGTCCAGCTGGACTTCTTGCACATCCAGTTGACGGAGAAGGGGGAGATGCACACGTCACCAAGCCTGCAGGGGCACATGGTGAAGGATTTGGTTACAGTGGCCCACGACATCCGGACATCATAACTACATCTTGCCTACACAGGAAGAGATTGGAAGCTTCATACTGAGCAGTGTAGATGGCTCACGCCACCCCCAGATGCACCTTCATTGGCACACCGACCAACAAGATTGTGTTGTAATGGATGTGTATTTAGTGTGTTCACACTCTACATGCGAATGGTTGACCGCTTGGTGACCGATGGTTGACATGGACAAAAGCGCCTGGGCATTGGATGTTGGCCTGGGCCTTTGCATGTTGCGCATGTAAGCAAGGCAGAATAGACTACCTGGATAAAGCATAATAAAGCACACAGAGTGGAACTGGATACCTGACAGGAATTGTCCCAGGACTGGCAAACTAATACCCAGTTTACTTGGCGCTCAACCTGAGTACGAGGTGCACTGCGCTTTGGGCAGCTTTGAGTGTGACGGGCATAGTGATGCAAGTTGCCTGCTATCAACCACTGAATCAACAACCAATCAGTGGGGCATTGCAGACTCGCGAGGTTGAACATGAACAGCACTTGATCTGTCTTGCACGCCTACAGACCCAAGTCACCACCATCTTCCAGTTGCCCCAAATCACAGCTGCCTTTCTCCGTGGTGCCTGCCTGTTGATCTTCTTGTTTGCGTTTGCTGCTTTGCAGGGTGGGTTGAGCACGCCTCCCAGCTGGGGTGACCAGCCGCTGGTGCCGGAGTAGATGATCTCCTTGATCAGCGGTCCGCATGCAGTCACAATCTCCAACGTGCAGAGACCAGCGATTGTTGGCCCGATGCCTGCAAATGAGCAGCATGTGTAAAAGGAGGTTTTGTTACCTGCCGTGCACAGGAGTCATCGGTTACAACATTGCTTGCAGGTCTGTTGCCTTGGCTTTTGCATGTGAGTGAAGCACACGAAGAAGCTGATGAGGTTTGCTATGCGCAGGATCAACTAGCGATTGAACACGCTGCATTGGTCAAAGTATGGCTCCAGAATTTGGTTACAAGAAAATCAGGCGCTGCAGCCTCGTAGTTGTAGAAAGAGCCTCACGAATGTCCCTCCAAGATGTCTCTGAGACGGGGTAACAGAGCCAGGGATCAAAACAAGGCTACAAAAGCTGCTGTCCAGGCGTACGCACCCTCAAGACTTTCTCTGCTTGCTGAGCAGCGTGCATGGGAATGACAGACACAAAACCAGACGTTCTCAGGCGATAATTTCGCCTCAGTCTTCTGTTTGAGTGAAGATCGAACAGCTATGGTTTGCCAATTTGATCACATCCCGGAAGATCAGAATCCCGGACGACACGGCTAAACTAGTGTTGAAGGCGTGGTGTGGGAAAGCAAACAGCCAGATCTGGGCGCAGTGGAATCCCCATACTTGCGTGAAAATGCTTGAACAGGACAGCAGCTAACCTTGCAACGGCACCAGGGCTTCATTCAAAGCTGATGCATCTACTGCTGTGCAGTGGCAGAAGAACAAGTTCCAGACCTGCGCAGCTACACAGCTTGTGGCGCCAGCCTGAGATCTCTGCCCTTCGGAAAAAGAGTGAAACACACTGCCCCTATGGGCGGTTTCACAGGCCAAGCGAAAAGGGCGAGAAGCGATGTCTCACACACAAAGACCATGCGTTTACCTGTAGTAACAACCAGCGTAGGCTGTCCCATGAGCATGCCATAGTACAGTCCTCCACAGACGGTGGTGTTTCTTGGCTTGATCAGTTGCTTCTTCAGGTTGGCAATGATGTACCGTGCTTCTGGGGTGCCCGAGAATTCTCCAGGGTCGGCGGTCAGAATGGCACTAATCGGACCTTCGAGGCACGTGCCCAGGTACGCCTCACATGTACTGGTTGAGTGGTGGTAGTCCTTGCTGGATCCATGAGTGCAAGATCGAGCAAACGAAGTACGGGATCAGTTTGTGCAACTCTACTTTGATCTGCTAGATACGCGCAGCGCCTGGCAAGCAATCGCTGCAGTCGCGCTGCAATCCGCAGCTGCTCTCAGCTGAATGATGCATTTGAGTGTCCTTGTCCTTCAACAGCCATCATTGAAATTACCTAATGGGGGGTGCTTCAGTGCGCATACCTACCTGGAGGATGCGAGCCCTCCAGTGAACCACAAGCTAACCAGTAGCAGGCACCAAACAACCGAGCGCCCTGTGGTAGCCAGGACTCCTTGAAGGGTGTGAGTTGCCATCGCAGCTCCGTACGCCTTGACTGCCGCAAATCTGATCAGGGTTTCCGACACTGCTCAACCCCAGCAGGACGACAGTTTGAACCACTACATTCTGGTTGCAGCGCGACATTTGTAATTCACTTTCAATCAAGCCGGTGACCGCGAATGTGCACGTGGGTGCTGATGGTGCCATCTGGCACATCACGTCATTTGGGCATCTTTGCTGGCGCCTCCTGTAGATTGCGCTCTCCTCAGAAGCCAGGTGGGGTTCTTCATGTCCTCGCCATCGGCTGCTACCTCAGCAATCCGAGACCGATGTCCTGCCGTCATTGACGGTATGGTAGATCTGCAAAGACGCGAGATACAAGTCTTCGCAACATAACGCACGTGGATGCCTGCGATTTCTCAGGTCAATGACGAATGCGATCATCATAGATCAGCCCGGTCATAGTCGGTACGATGTTGCGATCCTTACTACGTCGTTGATCTCACCCCCGTGCTTGCTGCTGTTTTGCCAGTTCCTACTTACTTTATCCTGTTGCTGGTGTCTGAGCTGTACTGTGTACAAAGAATTGATCGAGAACGTCCACTCGATTCAACCAGGCAGCGCTGTTGCAGTGTTTCATCATCGAGATTAGAACAGCTTGATACTCAGCACACAAACGCACCAGCACTTGTTTACCTTGTTGACCTAGGCAAGGGGAAGCGTTCCACACGGTGCTGCTAAGGACCTGCCTGCCTTGAACGTAATGTTGATAACCTGGAGCTGTTGGGTTGGGTGATCTAACCTGGACATCCGACTGGGGTTAGAGTGGACGTTATATCTGTGAACAACAAAGTCTGTGCTGTGACACGCCACCAAGTGCTCCACGCCACCTGTGGTAACCACCAAGTTCAGACTGCTTGATGTCTCAGATCTCAGTTGGTTGGGGGGGTTGGCTGAGTTGAGATGAGAGCATACTGTTATATTATACCCAGTGACCTCTACGCCAGAACTCATCAACCTGCCATTACTGCCCTGCTCAGAACACACAGGCTCAGGTGGCTAGGCCACATGGG